>PVJI01000192.1:165032-335435 GCA_004026765.1 Micronycteris hirsuta
CTTGTCCCCATTATCCCCTTCCCCCTCCCCTCTGGTTACTGCCAGATTGTTCTAAATTTCAATGTCTCTGGTTATAATTTGTTTCTCTGGTTGTATTTTGCTTGCTTACCTCACAAGCGTCTTGGCTGTGGCTGATCTGAGTTCCCCGGTAGCTGATCTGGCCTCGGTGCCTTCTCTCATGAGTCCTTATATAAAACCCTTAACATTTCATATAGTAAAGGCTGCGTGATGATGTACTCCTTGAACTTGACCTTATCTGAGAAGCACTTTATCTGCCCTTCCATTCTAAATGACAGTTTTGCTAGATAGATTATTCTTGGTTGTAGGTCCTTGCTTTTCATGATTTGAAATATTTCTCTCCAGCCCCTTCTTGCTTGGAAGGTCTCCTTAGAGAAATCTGCTGACAGTCTTATGGGAATTCCTTTGCAGGTAACTGTCTCCTTTTCTCTTCCTGCTTGTAAGATTCTTTCCTTATTCTTGACCTTGGGTAATGTTATTATGATGTGCCTTGGTGTGTTCCTCTTTGGGTCCCGCTTCTTTGGGGTTCTCTGAGCTTCTTGGATTTCCAGGAAGCCTATTTCCTTTGCCAGATCTGGGAAGTTCTCGTTCATTATCTGTTCAAAAATACGTTCAATTTCTTGGTGTTCCTCTTGTCCTTCTGGCAGCCCTATGATCTGGATGTTGGGTCGTTTACAAATGTCTCTGAGGTTCCTGAGTCCCTTCTCATTTTTTTTGAATTCTTGTTTCTTCCTTTTGGTCCACTCCATTGGTTTGAGTCCCAGCTTCCTTTTTTTCCCTATTGGTTCCCTGTAAATCTTCCTCCATTATCTTTATCGTATTGTTCATTTGTTCAACTATTTCTTCCAGTTTTGTGAGCATCCTGATTACCAGTGTTTTAAACGGGGCATCTGTTAATTTGGCTATCTCTTCGTCCGTTAGTTGTAATTTGTTCTGATCTTTCATTTTGGCCATTTTCATTCTTTTTTATCTCGGCGCACCTGTCTGAGTCTTAGGTGTTTGTCGGTGCCTGGCAACCTGGGTCGCTTTTTTGTGACGTTTCCTCTGGAGGCGGGGCCTGGGAGGGAGCAATGGCGTCTGCCGTTCACTGCCACTCCCTATCACCCTCTGCTCCCCAGTTCCCCACTGCCTTTTCTGCCAGTCTCGGCTCTGCTGGTTCCCACTGGCCTCTCCAGTTACGCCGCAGGCCTGCGAGGTTCACCCGTTGCTCAGGGTAGTGTTCTGTTTAGGCGCTCCCGGGGTGAGTTCCTCCGGGCAAACTGCCTCTCACTCCGCTCCTCCGCTCGGTTCTGCCCCACTTACTGGCCTGGATGTACGTCCTCCCCAACTTCCTGGGTGTCGGACTTCCCTTCAGTTCGATTCTGTCCGTTCTGGTTGTTTATTTTTCGCTATTGAGTTCGTTGTTTAAACTCTCTGGTTGTGAGCGGCGGTGCAGTGCGTCCACCTACGCCGCCATCTTGGCGGAAGTCCCCCGAACCACTCATTCTTTACCTGCCCTTCACTTGTTGTCTCCTGGCTGTCCTTCACACCTCAGCCAAAGTTTTGCTTCCTTAGGGAATGCTCTAACCTCCAGGTTAGGTAGTAACATCATACATTTACCACAGTTCCAACTTAACATTTCCTTGTGTGACTACATGATTGTCTTTCTTCCTCTGCCTCCAAGTTCCATGAAGGCAGGAACCACATCTTATTTTCTTTTTTGACCCGTTGTTGATTCCCGAAAACCTAGCTCAGTGCCTGACACCTAAATATTGATTGAATTTCCAAGTCGATGTTATTAAAGATTTCAGTTCATGGATTTTTGTAATATAGGATTTTAAATGTTAATATTTATAAATATAGTAGATAAGAGTACTGATAAAAACTGTCATACTACTTTCTTAAGTATATGAAAGCAAATTAGTATTTTACTAATATAAACTTATATTATTAATTATTGAAAACAATTATAAAAATAGCACAGTATTCTTAGATTACTTTATAATAAAATCATATTTTAGAACAGTTTTAGGTTTACAGAATTACTAGAGATAGTGTAGAGAGTCCCACATACGCCAAGCCCAGTTTCCCCTATTACTAACATATTACATCGGAATGGTACCTTTGTCACGATTCATGAACCAATATTTATACATTATTATTAACAAACGTGTTCAGATGGCCTCAGTTTTCTCCTAATGTTCCTATTCCAAGACCCCAACCCACCAAGGATCACACATTCCATTTCATTGTCATATGTCCTCTTGTTTCTCGGATGCCTTGCTTTTGATGACAAGTTGATAGTTTTGAGGATTATCAGACAGGTATTTTGTAGACTGTTCCTCAGCTGGAATATGTCTGATGTTTTTCTCATGATTATCTGGGCAGTGTGTTTTCAGGAGGAAGATGACAGAGGTAAAGTGCCACTCAAGTATCGTATCGAGAGTATATACTGTCAAAATGCCTTAGCACTGTTGATGTTAAGCTTGATCACCTGGCTTGAGATATTGTTCGTCAGGTTTATCCATTGTAAAGTTACTTTTTCCCTCTCCTCTTTTTGCATATTGTGGTTTTAATATGAAAGACACTACAGGAAATGCACACTTAAGGAGTAGGGAGTTATGGTCCACCTCCTTAACAGTGGAGTAGTACATAAACTTTCTTGAATACTTCTGCAAAGGGGATTTGCCTCTTCTGCCCACTCATTAAATTAGTCAGTCATTTATGTGTGTGTGTGTGGCTGTGTATGCACATCAGTGTTGACCCGTGGATATTTATTTCATACTTTGAGTTATAATCCAGTACTACTGACTGACTTTGTTGCTCAGACTGTTCCAGCTTTGGCCATCAGGAAGTCTTTCAGTTGGTTCTTTTAAGCACCTTTCTAATTTCTGACACCATAAGATCCTCCAGGCTCAGCTTGTGTATTTCTTGCCCCAGTTCTAGAACCAGCCAGTTGCTCAGGGAGTGCCGGTTCCCTTTCCGGAAGGACGGTGTAGGAAACCAAGCTCTGGGCACTCTGTGTGCTTACTGTTGTTGGGCTGCTGTAGGAAATGTGCACTAATTCATACATGTGCATGTGTATATATACATATATACACGTACATATATCTGTAAATGTTTCTGTGTGTAACTGTATCTGTATAAAGCTGTATTCTTAGATTATTTGCTCTGAGCTTTCTCCACTGAAAAATTACTTGTGAATATTGACGGGTTTGTTTTAGACGGTTTGGGGAAGTTAGTAACAATTAAAGTAACTCTCCAGTTCTTGTTCTCAGTTGGCTTCACTGCTAATGTTCTGGAATTTAGCTAGCCATCTACGAAGAATGAGGACACAGGACACTGAATAATTTAGAGTTTATTTACAGCTGGTTTTCTTTCAGGGAGCAATTTAGTTTTGAGAGTCTTATCATTTTACTTCTCATTAGTTTCTCTGTAACACAGTCTGAGTGGGAAAAATAAAAAGACTTTTCCAAACAGTTTAATTTAGTTACTTGGTTAAAAGTTGGTAAGAATTGTAGGGATGGGAAGAGTTGATTATCTGTTAGGTTGATTTTAAAATTGTTTCCCATTACTAGATGTAATTGAGAATTACCTGTATTCTGCTAAAACTTTCTACTTTGGAATTGTCTGGACTGATGTGTTTATCTTAATGAACAACCTGAACTTAATTTATCACTATCTAAAAGGACTCAGGTGTGCCGCAAAATGGCTTTTGCAAATAACAAATAGTTGTTGACATAAAGACAGCAGCATGATGTGATTCTTTATTATCTTACCTCTTTTTGTTTGTGTATTCTACTTATGAGAGAAAATGTAATGTACTTTAAACATATTGTGTGGCAAACCATTTTCAGTTCAATATCATTTGCATTGGACAGGGAAAAGGACTTTTTTCCTATTTTAGGAAAACTACCATCATAAAAAACAAAATTATTTTAAATTGTTTTGACTAAAACAGAAAACTTCTGTATTTTGGATATTATTTTTTAACTCTAAACGTGTATAGTTATTTACTGTGGACACCGTGTTTTAACTCTAGTTTTTTTTTGTTTTTTTTTTACTGTAAGCAAGTCAGTTCGATTTGAATTACAAAATTAAAATGAGCCCTACCATTCTTTTCCTATTTATTCACGAGTGAGAAAAGATAGAAACGTTTCAATAGATTTCATTGGGAATGAAGGAAAGAGAGCCACTTTCTTGTGTCTCAGCCTGGTAACCAGTAAGCAAGTCCAGGTCAAAGCAATCCCAAGTTCTGCAACTTTTTGCCCTAAGTTCTCTGTATTTGCTACCTTAACATTGTCCTTGGCAGAACCCCTTGGTCCTATATGTTTTATTTATAGCACTTCTCCAACGTTTTTACTGAAGGACCCCTAAAAGAACCCTTCAGAAGTTTCTTTGGAGACCCGTATTTTATCATAAAAATTCAAGATATTTTGTAGAGGACATACATGTATTGTTTTATTTCAGTGAATTTTACTATAGATTCCATAATATCATACTTATTTTAATAAAAAGAGTGCAAATTCTCATTCCAGTGCAGTGTACCACGTTTACCCTTTTTCTTTCTGCCCTGTTTATATCTGCCTTCAGGGGCTTTGAACATAGTATTTCAGACCCTTGTGGTGTGTGAACCCCTTAATTTCAAAAACTCATGTTATGATTTCTGATCAGCAACACTCATCCCATATATAGATCCCTTAGTATTAACTTCTGAGTCTTTAACTCATTGGTATTGTGGAGACTTGAATGCAGTTTTTTGTTTCTGGTATCCGTGGAGTCTTGTTTTCTCTTAACTACTCTGATCCTGATGAATCTCTACCCCCTGCCCTCTCTTTCCTGGGTCCTAGGAACTCCCTAAATGCATTTAAGAGTTTTAAGGTGTAGAATACTTCCTCATTGTAGTTTCCCTTTTGATAGATCTAGTTTGTTTAGTTTGTAGAACTCAAAACAACCCCAAACAAATCTAAAAAACAAACTAAGCAAACAACAAGAACAGGAACAGAATCATAGATACGGAGATTATTTGGAGGGTTGTCATAGGGAGGGGGAGAGGGGAGAATGGGGGAAAAGGTCCAGGTGTTAAAAAACATAATTGGTAGGTACAAAATAGACAGGGGGATATCAAGAATAGTATAGGAAATGGAGAAGCCAAAGAACTTATATGCATGACCCATGGACATGAACTAAGTGGGGGTGAGGGAGGATTGTTTGAGGGAAGGGGGATACTGGGTGCAGAGGGGCAAAGGAGGAAAAATTGGGACAATTGTAATAGCATAATCAATAAAATATATTTAAAATTAAAAAAAACAAACAGTTGGATGAATGATATGCTTTAGGTGATATTATTGTGCATTTTTTTACAAGTGCTAATTAGTAATTCATTTTATAGGTTATTGGTTCTTACACTCATTAGTACATAAATACCTGTGGCTGATTTAAAGAAGTAGCACTTAGAGATGACTTAAGGCATCTTTGGCCTCCAGTGTAGACGTATCTGTGAGGCCTAAACACGAATGGTAGTTTTGTAAGAGTAACTTACCATTCTCTTTTGAGGACCGTTTTTAAAAGATGACTGATTTTAGGTAAAGATCAGAAAACATTTTAAACAGCACAAATTATGTTATTAACTTTTTATATCTTGTCATTCCCCATGTATGTTAGTTATCAAAGTTATGAACTTCTGAAAAATAAATGTGAAGAAGGTCAGAGCTTTTAAAGAATATGAATAAAACACAGATTTAGTACTTAATTCTGCAAATCTCAGAAATTCGGTTCCCTATTTCTCGTCTGCCTGGGGTTATTTGGTCTTTTCTTGGGCTGGATAATAATCATATATTTTCCCAATTGGTGCAGTTGTTTAGTACAGGGGAGCAGACAGTAACTTCTGTTTCACAGGAAAGTAGGAGATAGCAAATATGAACTGCCTGAACTTCCTCGTTTTCCATTCCACTCTTTGCTCTCTCCACAGTTCCTTCCTCCTCTTCTCCCCTCAGTCGAAGAGATTTCCTCCTGTCTAAGGGTAATTTCTCTGTCTTTGCTCAGAATTCCTTATTGTTTGTAAAAGCTTTTGTAAAAATCTCACTTTAGACTTGCAAAAATAATACGGAAAGTTTCCTTGTATTCCTCACCCCTCCTCTCCTAATGCTGCATCTCACATAATCCTAATACAATGATTGAGAATAAGAAATATAATTATATAATTATAAAATTATCAAGAATGAGAAATATCAGGACAATATTATTAACTAAACTATAGACCTTATTAGAATTTTACCAAATTTTCAACTAACTGTCCTTTTGCTGTTTTAGGAACCCCCATGGAATTTAGTTATTTCTCTATAGTCTCTTCTAAACGATTAAGTTTCTCACACTTTTCTTATCTTTCATAACTACAACCCGTTTGAAGAGTACTGATCAGTTATTTTGTAGAATGTTCCTCAATGTTCCTATGAGTTTATACTGATAATTGTTCCTCAAACATTTGGTTTGTCAAATGTTTTCTCACCATTGGACTGCACTTACGCATTTTTTGCAAGAATACCACAAAAAAAAAAACGATGCTGTGCCCTCATTGCAGCGTCAAGGGGACTCCAGTGTTGACACGCCTTCCTATTAGTGATTGCTTATCACTTGGTTAAGGTGGATCTGTTGAGTTTCTTCACCGCGAACTCTGAATTTCTTCGTGTCCTATCTCTCCTCTTCAGTAGACAAGGACCTCGTGGGAGATGCTTGGAAACTACATGGTACAGATCCTGTTTGTCCTCAGAACCTCTCTGCCCTCTCGTTTCAGTGGCATCAGTGCGTCTTCCTGCCTGCAGCATTTATTACTGTGATGTTTGCCTGATGGTGATTGTTTCCCTCTTTCTTTTCTGTGTTGATTCATTGAGATTCTTTTGTAAGGAACAGTTGTCTCTTTACCCCCTTTTACTTACTCATTTGATTATTTATGTCAGCATGCACTCATTAATATTTGCCTCATTCTGCGGGTTTAAATTCAGAACGATCATTTCTTTTGTTGCTCAGTTTCAGCATTGACCATTAGGGGCTCCTCCTTTGCTCTTTCTACAAGCGCCCCCCCACCCCGCCTTTAAAATTTATTTATCTTTAGAGAATAGGGAAGTGAATGTAAAAAAGAGGGAGAGAAACATCAATGCGAGAGAGAAACATCAATCTGCTGCCTTTTGTACGTGCTCCAGCCAGGGACTAAACCCACACCTAGGCCTGTTCCCCACCAGGAATCTAACCGGCAACCTTTTGCTTTTTAGGGTGATGCCCAACCAACTGATCCACACCAGTGACACCCTCCCTTTTTAAATTTTACTTTCCTTTTGATACAAAAAAATGTTCTAGGCTTGTAACTTCCCTGCCCCAGCCTTAGAGTCAACCACTTCTTAGAATTGTGTGTAGAGGCCAAAGTCTGAGTACCAGTTATCCTCATTGGTGCGGGGTGTCACTGCTTGTACGCCCTCTCAGTGAGCAAAGCTAGAAAATCTGTACGTATAAATACATTTCTGTGTGTAGTACACTTGTGTATTACATACACACACAGTAACAACCATGAGTTTATACTGATAATTGATTCCAGTCCAACACCACAGGTTTTATGTCAGCATTTCTCCTTTTTTTTATTTGTAATTTTTTCCCCAACAGTGAGAAATCTCGTTCTCAGTATTTACATTCTATTTCTTATTTGTTCAATTCCATTATACACATATTTTCAAAATTATTAATTTCTACCCCTGTGAAAAACTTTTACTAATTAGACTAACAGTATTTATGTACAGTTATGAACAGTATATATTAATAGATCTTTTAAATTCTGCTTCATGTCTCCAATGATTTTATCAAATTATTTTTTAACTTTGAGGTCTGTGTTCTTACATTCTGCATACTTTTTCTGAACTTTTGCTTTTGTTTCTTTACCTGTTAAAATCCATACATGATTGTAGATAATTTTGCAAAGCAAATTATGACGGAAGTAAATTCGTTATGTTGTGGGATATTTGTAAGGATATTGGTGAAGCGACACAGCTTTGACCTAAACGAGTTAGTGTGTGTTTCACGCGTTTTGCTTTTAGGCGTGTCTGGCTGCAGCGCGCCACTGCTGCTCTCGGTGCTCCCACACCAGCCTCCGAGGAGGCCAGGTCTGATTCTGAGGTGACTGGGTGCGTTTTTGCTGCTCTTTAAAGACAGCCTACCACAATCAGAGTTTTGGACTGTACACACGGACTTAATTGATCTAAACATGTGCTAGTCTAAATAAATGCTTACACACACAAACACAGGAAAGAAGTGGGAGGGGAGAGAGATTTCTTCATAATAGGAAGTAAGTTACCATTTGCCTTTCCACAATGAAATGAATATAAAAGTTGGGCCAAATTATAGTTTCTAGTTTAAATGTGAAATGAGGTTTCTGTTGAAATAATAGTAGTTAAAGGTTCACGTTTGAGTTCATCGATACTCTGATACTCTTTCTAGTTAGGTATGCTTCAGAACCCAAGTGTAAAGGTTTTTTTTAACACTGAGGTCTGGATTTCAGACTCACTGAATCAGAGTCTACAGAGATAAACACACGGTCATGTATATTTTTCTGTTTATTTGTTTTTGGAAGTTCTATAAGTGATTCTAATATATACCACCTAAGTACTACTGTTCTAGTTCATTAGAGTAAAGAAAAGTATATTAAGTTCATTTTATAGTGCAGTCAAGTCACTAGATTTTTTTTAATACCTAATACTAGTAATACCTCTCATATTTATAGTGCTTAAAGATTCACAGAGTAACACTTTCAAATTGTCCCAGCTTGGTCCTTAGGTCAATTTGAAATAATTCCATTAGGTAAATAGAATAATTATTATTTTTCCCATTTATTTGTTGAACATATTTAACTTTCAGAGAGGCAGTGACTGACTTCCAGGAGCCGGCAGGGCTGGAGCACAGCATGGGGTCTTTGGACTCTAGTTGCTGTGTTTCTGAGCCAATCTGCCACCAGTGCATGTGGCCTAAAGGCAGCCACAGTATTTTTTCAATCAAGCCCCGGCACTGTGAGTCTGTGGACAAGCTTTAATACAGGAATTGGTTTTTAGTTTAAAAGTCAAACATGAGTTCTGGTTGGCAATTATGTATTATCTTTGGAGGATTCTGGATTCTTTGTGATTTAAAATATGGTTCGGCTTTTACCATTTGTGAAAGCAATGTTGTAGTTATATTTAGTTCTGAGAAACCAGGGAGTTAGGTATACTATATTTACCTTAACTCATGGATTTGATTTTTTGTGATCAGATCTCTAAATCCGCTATTGAGCGATGATCAGGTGAAGTTTGATGCCTGTGAACTACAGGAGAAATTAGTGGCCCAGCCAGTGATGGGGCCCATAATAAAGAGAGTACCCTGCAGGGTGGGGCAGAAGGAGGTATGCAGTTGTGAGTGTGCAAAACACAGAGTTTATTCGTGTGTTATAGTTTATTAATATATATAGTATTATTTTCTATACAAACAACTGTAAGCCTACTTTTGCCCCACACTGTGTTTGTGGTTTACCACTGTGAGTTTCATCTTTGTGACTGTCACTTGGTAGATGCTAAACTAGGAGTTTCCTTCTCCATAAAGAATTAAGTTGGATGGTGATGATCTGAAGGAAACCACTGCCAAGTAATTGTTCAGGTTTGTCTGTAAATTAACGACAAAGTCCGTGTTAGGCACTCCCCACTTTTTCAGCCACACTCAAATGTGCAGCGTTCACAAGGAGTACTTTAAAAAAAAAGAGGTGTGTAAGTGTAACATTAATTTATGCCCAAATTTAGAAGCGTTTTATGTGTTTACAGTTAACTGAAGTAGGATTTAGGAATATTTTGGACTTTAAAATTCCCCATCTATTAATATTCTACTAACTTAAATCTGCTTTTTTCAAAATCCATTGAAACTGTTTGGGGGGTCAAATTTTGCTTACAAGAATTCTTCTTTTAGTATATTATAGCTCTGTATATATTTTGGCCATTCTCTTAATTTTAAATGTTCTATACATCAGAATTTTCAATAATTCAGACCAGTCCTAGCAGAGCTTGGCACATCACTGGTGGTCGATTTGATGAAAGAATTCTCACTCTGCTAGTGTAAATGATCTGGATATTGGTTTGGGGGGGTTAGGAATAGAATATTACAAGTTAGCTGATAGTTTCGTTTCTTTAAAAGCAAAACAAAACAGCCCTGACCTGTGTAGCTTTGTTGGTTGGGTGTCATCCCACAAACTTGAAGGGTCATGGATTTGATTACCGTCCCTGAACAAGTCTGGGTTGTGGGCTGATCCCTGATTGGGTTGGGGGCGTGTGCAAGAGACAGCCAGTCAATGTTTCTCACATCGATGTGTCTCTCCCTCTCCCTCCCTCCCTTTCCTCTCTCCAAAAGTAAATAAATACATACATACATACATAAAATCTTTAAAAGCAAAGCAAAACAACAACAAAAACCCCAGCATTTTGAACTGAGCCAAAAACATCAACTCTGAAAAAAGAAGAGTTTTAAAGTTCATTTAGGCTCTGTAAAGTGAATTGCCTTGCTCATGATCACTTAGCTAGTTAATTGTAGAACCCAGAGTGATTTGCTAACTCTTGATAAATGCTGTTTTCATTCAAATGTCTGTCTCATCAATGACAATGAAAATGCTTTCTTCTTCTACATGTGGCTTTTTTTTAAATGACAAGGTTTTTTGTTTGTTTTTTAATTAAAAAAAGAAGAAAACATGAGCTTGGCTTGCTTTGTGTTCTAGTCCAATCTTTATTAGAGCAGATAAAGGTAGATTTTATTCTTGTATTTTTTTTTAATTTTACTTTATTGTTGTTCAATTACATTGTCTGCATACTCTCCCCTCCCCTCCTTCTCCAATCCCACCTCCCTTCCCTGCCTCCCTCCGCACCCTTGGTTCTGTCCTTGTGTCCTCTATGGTGGTTCCTGAAAACCCTTCTCCCCATTGTCCCCTCCCCCCCAGTCTTGTATTTTTAATATTCAAATGTTATACCTTGAAATGTGTTTAAACTGCTGCTTCTATATCTGCAGAAGAAATAATAGCCTATTAGGCACCATTCACTAAGAGCCTGTTAGGTGCCAGGCTGGGTTTTACACATATCTCATTTAATGCTACAGTAACCCTGTTTGCATTAGTTAGTGGCTTTGTACTTCATTTTATAGATTAGTCAGTGGAGACCTGGAAGAGTTAACCTAGCCAGTGAGGAAAAGGGCTGTGATGTGAACCCAAAGAAAATAGGAAAGAAGGGAAAATACTACTTAAAGGTAGAAGCAAGGAAGTTTGGAAAACAAGCAAATAAGTTGATTTTTAACAACAGCAAAGGAAAGCAAGCAAATTAATTGTGTCTGGTATTAATATACCCTGAGGTTATTGATTGAATTTTTCTGTGTGCCCTTCAATATAGTAAATACACAAATTTCTAATACCCAAGAAAAATATATAGATACTTTCATTGTTTTTTTTAAAGTAACCACCATATTTTTAAAGATTTTTTAAATTTATTTTTAGAGAGGGGAAGGGAGGGAGAAAGAGAGGGAGAGAAACATCAATGTGTGGTTGCCTCTTGAACAACCCCCAACTGGGGACCTGGCCTGTACCCCAGGCATGTACCCTAGACTGGGAATGGAACTGGTGAATCTTTGGTTCACAGGCTGGCACTCAATCCACTAAGCCACACCAGCCAGGGCACTTTCATTCTTCTTTTACATAAGTAACACAGGGATCTAAAAAATGAATTGAGCCCTGGCTGGTGTGGCTCAGTGGATTGAGCATTGGCCTAGGAACTAAAAGATCAGAGGTTCAATTCCCAGTCAGGGCCCATGCTTGGGTTGCAGGCCAGATCCCCAGCTGGGGGTGTGCAAGAGTCAACCAGTTGGTGTTTCTCTCCTTCTCTTTCTCCTTCCCTCCCCTCTCTCTAAAAATAAATAAATTTTTTTTAAGGTGACTTGGGTACAGATCCTGCACTCAAGGTACATGTTCATTAACAGGGGACTTTGAATGAAATAAAATGTAGAATAATAATGCCTTAGAGAAGTACAGATGAAGAATTGTAGCAGTTCAGAGGGGTATCAGCCAGGAATATCAGCGAAGGTGGCATTTAAATTGAGTCTTACAGTGTGGGTAGAATTTGAGCATGTGAGTGATGTTGGTCACTGTTTGAACAGAGACATAGAGAAAGGAAATTGAGAGACATGTATAAGAAAGTGTGAGTAGTTTGATTTAGTAGGATCTGAGGAAGTATAATTTGTTGGACATGGAAGGATTTTTTTTTTTTTTCATGGAAGGGTTTTGAGTGTTAGGAGGAGTTGGCTTTTATGTTGTAAACATTGTGAAGGAGTTAGACATGTTAAACATACGTTATTTTATAAAATAATGTATAGTAGTCCTACTACTATAAAGCAAGATAAGGGACTAAAAGTATGTAGAAGGGTGCTGATTTATATCAGTTGGTTGAGCTTCCTTTCTTAGATGATGTTAGAGCATAAACCTGAATGTCGTGAGGGGAGAGTCCTGTGAAAATCTGGGAGTAAGAACCTTCAAGAAAGAAAACAGCAAGGGCAAAAGTAAGATTTGGTGTGTTTGAGAAAGATGGTGAGGGGTCTGGGGCTAGAACGAAAGGTCAATGAGGAAAGGGTGGGAGGGGGTGCAGGTCAGGGGCAGCTGAGATTGGCTTCCCATGGACGTGAGGGTGACAGGCAGATGGTGAGAACGTTGGAGATTTGAAATGCAGTGTGGAGGTAGCACGTGGTTGACAACAGACAAATTAGATGTCAACACTACCATTAAAATATTTGTTAAGAAAAATTTGCAACATGAAATGAAAGTTAAATAATAAATGGATTCCCATGTACACATCATCCAAATTTAATAATTATCTGGATTCTACAACATTTGCTCTGTCCATTCCTTTATAATAATACAGTAGGTTTGGGGGTCATCTTCCTTTTAAAAATATAAAATTGTCTAGATAGAGCAAAGAGGAAAAAGAACAAGGCTACAGACAGTAGTGTTTGGGACTGTGTTTCAGCTCTGTGCTAGCATGGGTCGTGGTAGAAGAGTGTGGTTGGGCCCCGTGGTGACAGTTAGGAAGAGTGGCTGCACTGCAAACACTGGTGTTGAGGGAACTGCTGCAGTATTTGTCCTGTTGGTCCTGAGCTGAAGAAACGAACGTGCCACAATTACAACATCTTCGTGTAGCATTTTTAGCTTTCCGAGCAATTACATATTTGATTCCTACAATAGCTATAGGATATAGAGGTGTGGTTATATGAAGGGGCAGAGGCTGGTCGTTAAATTCATGTCTCCTGATACCTTGGTTAGGTCTCAGGTTCCATGTAGTTGGCTTGTTCACCGTATACTTTTGAACCATGAATTAATACTTTGTAATAAATACATTAACCATTTTTAAGTAAGGTCAAATTTTACTAATACAGAAGGAAATTTCAAAGACTATTTGAATTCTGAGTTCAGTAGAATTGCTTTCTCTTTTTGTAGGGAAAGAAAAATCTAAATAATTTCATCTGACACAGAAGGCATTCTGTGCGTTTTGGTATTGGAACAAAATATAGCCTCAGTTGACATGCATAATTAGTCCACTAAGCGCTGCGACCTTCATTGTCGAAAGCCATGGTTACAACAATTAGAGTTGAATATTTTTGACTTCTTTCTTTTCTTCTTTACCACTGTTTACTTTCTTCACTGCTCTTGTCTAGAATTGACTGAAATTAAGAATATAGTCTTTTAAATTAGAAGAAAATAAAACAACTCTTTGATAGTAAAACAAAATATCCATTGAATATATGCAGCCAGTAAACTGAGCATTGGAAACATTTCACTATTTTTTTAGTAAAGTATCAAATAACATTTTTAAATGGTAGAGTTAAAAAATTGATAAACTTTAGCTTATTATTATACCACTTTATTTTTGCTTGCCCTCATTGTAAGTTAAAAATGTTAAATGTGTTTTAGAAGATGAAATGCCTTGTACAATTTCAGAAGTCTAATTAATGCTAAGATATTCTTTTACATCCTTTCTGGAAAGTTTCCCTTGTTTTATAGGTATTTTAGAAATTGGGTTTTACCGTTAATATTTCCATATGCCTTCTCTTTTGTTGTTGAGATAGCTTTTTAGTGTTTGGATCAAATTCTGTTAATGTTACATCTCTTATTTTCCATGGGGTGTTCACCTGTAAAAGCTCACTGTCCAGTGTAAAGCTTTTTAAAATATTATGTCAAGGTTTACTTCCAGGATTTGAAAAACATAAGTAGTGTCAGAGTCCTGGGCAGTTACAGAAAAGGCTGTGGACTAGGAGCTGAGCTGGCAGAGAGAAGTCACTGTGCATGGAGGCCGAAGATGAAGATAACAGACGTTTGGTTGCCTAATTGATCAGTATGGGGAGAACTGAGGGAAGCAGCTGGAGAAGTAGGTAGGGCTCAGATTGTAAGTAGTTTACTAGCATGTTATAGCTGTGGAGAAAGTTGTTTGATGATCTGATATTTTGAGCTTTTATGTAATAAGACACTGGCTCTGCCTTTCCCCAGGCACATCTTGTGGAGGCTTTCCCCAGGATTGGAAGGGGGCTGTGGCTGGGCAGCCAAAAATTAAGATAGGTGTCATAGTTGACTAAAGCCTGACTTGGCAAACCAAAAAGAGACAATTTTCTTTTGCTGTTTTAAAAGATCTAGCATTTCACTCATATGTGGAATCTAATGAACAAACTGAACTATCAAGCAAAACAGGGACAGACTTATAGATGGAGAGCAGGCTGACAGCTGAGGCGGGGGAGGTTAGAAGGTAGAGGGAC
Organism: Micronycteris hirsuta; assembly: GCA_004026765.1. Classification (NCBI taxonomy): domain Eukaryota; kingdom Metazoa; phylum Chordata; class Mammalia; order Chiroptera; family Phyllostomidae; genus Micronycteris; species Micronycteris hirsuta. The sequence goes on from PVJI01000192.1 coordinate 179,859, forward strand.
TGAGCAAAAAGGAAAAAGGACTCATGGACATGGACAACAGTGGCGGGGGGCAGTGTAAGGGGATTAAATGGTAATGGAAAAACACAATTAACAATATTTTTAGAAAAGATCTAGGATGAGGTACACTGGATCTGAATAACAGAGTTTTTTATTGTTTTTTAATGCTCTGCCGTTCTTTAGACATTCTCTTAGAGGCAAGTACTTGTGATTTTCAGACTCTGGATCAAACAGGGGATATGTCTGTAAATGACAGGACTCTGCAGTAATTTTTTTTTAATCGGGCAGATATGCTTACTGATTTGAGAAAGAGAGAGAAACTGTTGCCTCCCATATGTACCCTGACGAGGGACTGAACCCGCAACCTAGGTATGTGCCCTGACTAGGGATCAAACCCGCAACCTTTTGGTATATGGGATGATGTTCCAACCAACTGAGCTACCCAGCCAGGGCTGCAGTAATTTTTTGTAGTGAAAGGGCATTAATCTAATCTATTTTTGTCATGAAGACAAAGTCTGACTTACAGAACTGCAAGTTAATACCTCCTTGTGTGTGGGCACTATACTCAGGCCATATCGCCTCCCCCTACCAGACTAGTGTGGTCTCTGTGGGTGGATTTAGGACTTGAAGAAAAAATAGATCCTCTGCCACAAAGGATGATAGAATGGAATTTTACCCTTAAAAATATCAACAATCAACCATGTATTGAGGTAAAATTTACATTTGACAAAAGGCACTCATTTTAAATATACAGTCCAATGAGTTTTCACAGTGTATATACTTGGGAAACCATTGTCACAATCAAGATACAGAATGTTTTCATCACCCTAAAGTTTCTTGTGCACCTGTGCAGTGAATCCTCCCCTCCCCAGCCCATTTCCCAGACAGTAGCTTCTCTGCCAGATAGACTAGTTTTGTATGTTCTAGAGTTCTATGTAAGTAGAGTGACAAAATATGTATTCTTTTATGTCTAGCTTTTTTAGTTCATAATGTTTTTAGATTAAGAAACAGTTATTGCATACACCAGTAATTCATTACTTTTTATGGCCAAGAAATATTTCATTATATGTGTGTACCACAATTTGTTTATCCATTAACCTGTTGGTGGACACTTTTAATTTTCTTATTGTTTACTTTTGGGCTCTTTTGAGTAAGACTGCTATGAAGACACATATGTAAGTCTGTTCAGAGCATTTGTTTTAATTTCTCTGGTGAATGCTTAGGTGTAGAATGACTGAGTCATATGGTCATTGTGCACTTTTATAAGAAATTGTTAGCCCTGGCTTGTGTGGCTCACTAGATTGAGCGCCAGCCTGCGAACTCAGAGGTCGCTGGTTCAATTCCTAGTCCGGGCACATGCCTAGGTTGTGGGCCAGGTCCCAGGTTGGGGGTGCGTGAGAAGCAACCGATCAACATACATCAATGTATTTCTCACAAATTGCTGTTTCTTTCCCTCTCTTTCTCCCTCCCTTACTCCCTCTCTAAAAGTAAATAAATAAAATCCTTTTAAAAAAATTGTTAAACAGTTCTTCACTCTACATTCTTTCCAGCAGTGTATGAAAGTTCCAGTTACTTTTTACCAACACTTAGTACTGGCAGTCTTTTTAAACTTCAGCCATTGTAGTGGTTGTATATCTGTACCTTATTGTGGTTTTAAATTGCATTTCCTTGAATGGTTAGTGATGTTGAACATCTTTTTATGTATTCACTTGCCATTCATATTTTTTTGTGAAGTGCCTGTTAAAATTTTGGCCACATTTTATTTGGGTTGTTTTCTTACTGAGTTGTAAGTCTTCTTTATGTATTTGGAGTATTAGTCATTTGTCAGGTACATTCATATATCACATTTTTCTTACAGTCTGAGGCTTGCCTTTTTTTAATAGTGTCTTTTGAAGAGAAGTTTCTGATTCTGATGATGTCCATGATACCAGTGTTTCAGTTTTATTGTTTATGCTTTTTGTGTCCTGACCAGGAAGTGTTTGCCTACCCCAAAGTCATTATTCAGTCTAGTAATAATCAAGGGCGTTCTTCATTTCCATTCATTATTTTGGTCTCTAACATCTCTTTCTGGTTCTTGGGATTTCTGTAATTCTGCTTACATTGCCCACCTCTCTGTTTATGCGTGCTGTCTACTTTATCCATCACAGCCCTTAGCCTATTAATTATAATCATTTTAAATTCCCAGTCTGATAATTTCAACATCCTTGCTGTGAGGCTTGCTCTGTGTTTCCAGATTGTTTTGTTTGATTTCTGTTTTTGTTTTTGTTTTGCTTTTGGAAGACCTGGTAGCTCTTTCTTGGTGGCCGGACATAACATATTGGGTAAAAGGAACTGCTGTAAATAGGCTTTTAGCAATGTCTTGGTAATGTGCGGGAGGGGGGGAGTGTTATATACACAGTCCTATGATTAGGTCTCAGTCTTCAGTGACCCTGTGCCTCTGTACTGTGAACTTCACAGTTGTTTCTCAGTTTTTCCTCCACCCCCTCTTGGGCATGTCAGGATGGCCAGAGTGTGCTGGCTTTGGGTATTTCCCTCGTCAGGTCAGTGAGGCACTGATTATACCCAAGCAGGTGAAGTTCAGGTTTTCCCTGAAGGGTAGGCCTCTTAAGAAGAACAGAGTGCTCTGGTGTATTTCAAAGTGGTTCCATTTCTCTTCCCCTGCCGGAAAGATGAGTGGGTTTTTCTCCAGTATTTACTCTGGTAACCTGGTCCAGCTCCTGGAGGTAAAACTCGCAATATTGTGGGGTCCTCCGTATTCTCCCTGGAGTTTATAACTCCGAGTAGTCCACACTGGCCCTCCCGCAGTTCCTCAGGTTTCCCTATCCGGGCACTGGTTCCCGGGGCACTGGCCAGTGGTGAGTCTTCGCGCTGGGAAGCCCTGACTCCCTGTATTTGCCTGTCTGTCTCTCCACTTTTGGGGGCAGCAATTTGCTCCTGTGGCCTCCTCTAGCTTTTGAATCCAGGATTTGTTGATAGTTCAGTCTGTTCAGCTTTTTACTTGTTAGGAAACGAAAACTGAAAGTCCCACCTTCAAAGTCAAGACTTAGTATTTCCCCACCCCAAGGTAACTACTGTTCTGCCTACAGTCGTCAAAACTCATTGGTTTCTTTTTCAGTTAAATCATATAGTATATAGTCATTGAGTGTGGCTTAATTTGCTCTAAGTTATGTCTGTGAGAAATCCTTTAATAAGACTTTTTATATTTTACAGAAGTAGAGACGAGACCACAAAGCTGTTTGCATTAACACTTGCTTTTAATGGTATAACAGCCTATAATAATCGCCTAAATCAGTGTTCTTGGCTGTAGGTTCAGGCCTGTAGATGAAACATACACACATGTGTGCACACACTTACTTTAGTTGTTTGGTCTCATTTTGGTAATCCTGTGCAGGGCAGTCTCAGGAGAAGCAGCCAGGTTCAGGTCTGAGCATCAGAGCCTGTGTTGTTAGGTGGTGATTCGGCTCCTAACACAGGTTTCTGACGGGGCTTTTCTTCTGCTGGCACCATCGTGAAGTGCGTGCGGGGAGAGGGAGGCCCCCATTCGCTGTGAAAAGGGAAACACATTGTTTAGCTTATTTATTCTAAAGATTTTTAATTTTTTTAAATAAAGAAAATAGATTATTTTTAGGATTCTTTACAGATATGAAATTCGCATTTTAACTTGTAGCCACATATTCTTTTAAACTGCATACGATTGGAGCAAGAAAAATTTTTATGATCATAATTGATGTTCTATTATTGATTAATTGTATTTAGTTTCTGAAAGAAATTTATATTTTCTGTAGTTATAAAATTAAGGAATGTATTTTTAAGCATTATTTGACTTTTAGAACAGTTAAGTCAGAGTGTAAAACTTAATTTTCCTAGTATAGAGGTTTAAAAATTTTTGTTGTATCAAGAAAACTCTTCAGGCAGAAGCTGACTTAGAAATGTATTGTATATACAACAGGAAAAGTGGAGCTGCTTTAATTGAATTAATACTCAGCTTGGCTTTCTGTAGTATTTTCCCAGTTGTAAGTGGTAGTTTGTCATAACACTGTTTATAAGGCAAGTTGATTTCCCCTGGCACTTAGAACAAGTAACTTCTTTTTAAATTAAGAAAGTGAAGTTAAGTGCAGTGTTAAAAGCCAGATGCATTTTTATTACATGACTACCACGTTTATTGTATAAGTATTAGATGGCTTATAATGATCTTTTGAAATGCTATGTTGGTGGCTTTCGAAGTACTATGAACATGAATATAGTCTTTGAATTTTGCCTTTTATGATTTGGTATTATTTATGAGTATTTTTTTTTCTTTTTTAGGAGTCTACCATGGCTCAAGATTCTCCCAAAAATTCAGCGGCAGAGATCCCAGTGACTAGTAATGGGGAAGTCGACGACTCTCACGAACATGGCTTTAACAGGGTAAACATGCTTTCCTTTCTCTTGATACAAAGAATCACAGTAAGCCCTTAAATGTTGAGACCAAAGTAATCGAGTGTATTGTAGGAATATTTTCTTAGATTGACCAAAATGCCAGGAATCTGATTTATCATGGAGGGATGACTAGGTTGGTCATTTTAGTGATGTGTCGAGATTAAGCTCTAAGCTGGTAAAAGCATTGAGACTTTGGTTACTATCAGTAATTCTATTGTACGACCAGAACAAGAGTGTGTCTAACAATTTTGGCTTATAACTTTATAAAGCTACTTAATTTTCTTTGTTCTGAGAGAAAATATTAACTCCAGATTATTCTTTTAAACACTGGCGCTGTCTAATCTCTTTTTTATGTGTCCTTACTATGTAATTCCTAAGTAGACTACTCCTGACTTGGCTGTTCACTGTCAAAAGTGCTTTTCTAAAGCATACTTGACCAAAGGAAAATGAAACCAGGGGTGCTTTTAATTTTGATCTGCCTCATTTGAAATCGCAATTCAGTGCATTTTAATGGGAACACCATGTGAAGTCTGAGCTCAGATTATGTCCTGAGCTATGTAACTTTTAGTGTTGGAACCTTGGGCAGGTATTTATTTAATCTCTTCTAGTTTTTGTTTTCTGATCTCTATAAATGAGAATCTTACTTCTATGGGGATATCAATATTAAATGGGATAAAATAAGTAATATGCTGAATATAGTCCTAGAAATGAGAGTGGTAGTTTTTTTCCTGGAGATATTTTCATTAAACATCTCTTTTTATGATATATGATACAGGTGTACAACTTTAAAAATACAGTTTTCATATTCTTGAAAATGGTTGAAAGATAAGTTATCTTACAGTTTAAATAGGTCTCACCCTGGCCAGTGTGGCTCAGTTGTTTGGAGCGTTGTCCCATAAATCCAAAGGTCGCAGGTTTGATTCCTGGTCAGGACACAAGCCTCAGTTGCAGGTTCAGTCCCCAGCAGCTTAAGAGAGGCCACCAATTGATGTTCCCCTTTCACATCAGTTTCTCTCCCACTCCTTCCCTCCCCCTCTATCTAAAATCAATAAGCATGTCCTCGGGTGAGGGTAAATAAATAAGTGGGGCTCTCTTTGCTTCACATGTTTAAGAATAAAATATTTTAGTTTGACAGAAGGTGACAGATCAGAATTTCTCAGTCTCAGCACTGTCGACGTTTTGGACCAGATGAATTCCTTGTTGTGGAGGGTTGTCCTGTGTGTGTAGGACGGTCAGCAGCATCCCTGGCCTTTTCCTACTAGATAGCAGTAGTGCCCTCCAGTTGTGACAAGCAAAACTGTCTCCAGACATTGCCAGATGTCCCCAGGGGAGGGGAAGGACTCACCTCTGATTGAGAAGCACTGTTTTAGCTAGATCATTTTAATCGATTTTACTTATTTTTGCCTCAGCAGTCCTTTGGAGGGAACAAATGTGTCTTCAGGCTTGAAGTTTCCTTAATTGCAAGTGCTGTAAGTTGGTTTCTAAGCACATCTTGTCCAGTATAGAGGGACTCTCAGAGAAGAAACATACCCTTAAATTTGGAGCACAGGAAGGAAATTTTCATTTCAGGTTTAAGTCTTTCTGGTATTTGAAACACTAAGACACACCTGCATAATTAGAAAACTCAAGTTACTATCATTAGACTTTACCTATTTCTTTATAAACTTCTATTAATTCAAATAATTATACCAAGATTTTAGAGAATGATTGCTTTGTCTTATTTTTGGTAATGCTTTTGCTGTGTTATTTATGCTGCAAATACTGATTATATTGCTGTATACCAGATACTGGCAATATAACAGAGAATAAAAATACCTGCCATTATGGAGTTGATATTATAATAGTGTAATGAAAGCTAAAGATCTTTGTTTAAGAAAAATGCAATGCATATAAAATACTGCATTATTTTGGATATTCCCCTTCCCTTCTAAACCTCTTCTTTTTCTTATTGTTGCTGCTGGGGGGGTTTGTCTTGTCTTGTTTTTTGAGCTCTAGCTTATACATACCAAAAAGCACAAATGTTAAGTGTACAGTTCAATGGAACCACCACCCACATCAAGATGTAGAACATTTCCAGGACCTAAAGCGGCTCTCTCTTGCCCTTTTCTAGGTGAGACACCCCTTCTTTCCAGGGTAAACACAGCTACTCCAACTCTGTCCTTATAGATTGCTACTGACTGTTTCTGCACTGCATATAAATGGAGTCATATAGTATGTGCTCTTTTTTGACCGACTTTCACTCAATATTATGTCTGGGGAGTTTATCCATATTGTTTGTGGCAGTACGGAATTCTTTTTCATTGTAATGTAAGTTTCTGTTATGTTAATACACCATAATTTGTATATCCATTCTTCAGTTAATGCATACCTTAGTTGGTTCCAGTCTGTTGCTATTATGAACAGAATTGCTGTGTCCATTCTTGTACAAGGTCTTTTGGTGCATATGGTCGCATATTTCTGTTGGATATATGCCTAAAGGTGGAATTTCCAGGTCATGGGTACATGAGGTTTGGGTTTGGTAGATAATGCCAACTAGTTTTCCAAAGTCATTGAACCAGTTGACGATTCTATTAATGAGTGAGAGTTCTAATTTTCCTCATCCATACCAATTCTTGGTAATGTTGTACCTTTTAATTTTAGCCATTCTGATGGAAGCATAAGGGTATCTCATTGTGGTTTTGATATGCATCTTAATGGCTCACTGATGGTTAATGATGTCGAACATATTTTCATATTCATATGACTGTTTGGATATTATCTTTTATGAAGGGCATTTTCAGGTACTTGGGCCATTTTTCTATTGGGTATGTGTACCTTTCTAGTTCATTGTGGGAGTTCTTTACATATTCCAGTTATTTGTTATTTGTTTGGATATGTGTGTTGCAGATATTTTCTTCAGTTTGTAACTTGCTTTTGCTCTTTGTTACTGGTATCTTTTGATGAACAAGAGTTGTTAATTTGGATGAAGTCCGGTTTATCAGTGTTTCCTTTTAGTGATTTCTGTGACCTTTTTAGGATATCTTTGCCTATCCCGGGATGATGAAGATACTGTTTTCTTCTAAAAATTTTATTGTTTTGCTTCTTGTGCTTAGATCTGCGATTCATCTTGAATTAAAATTTGTGTATGGTGTGATGTAGGAGTGAAGGGTTTCTTTTTATCATATAAATATCTCATTGATATTCACAGTCTATTGAAAAGACTCTGTTCTCCACAGGGGGCTTTTGGATTCTGTTTTGTTTCTTTGGTCTTTTTGTCTATCCTTGCACTAAAACTGCATTATCTTTTTTCTTACTATTGTAATTAAGTGTGGACCAAGTTATTAGCCATTAGCCTTGGTACCTGGTACTTAATTCCTCTACCTTTATTTGCCTTTGGGTAGCATTTTGGGCAGCACGGAAAAAGTTGTTTTGTTTTTTTTTTTTTATCCTTTCAAATTTTAACTTTAGAATAGAGAATCTTACTAGAGTGAAGTGCATTAAAACATGCTATATTTGTATGAGTTCTTTTGCAGTCAAAACTGGTTAACTTTGTAAGTTTACTCATTGGTGAATGTCAAATTCTCTTTTTGGAGATTCTCCTGCATAGTTATTTCACTTTCTGTTGGGAGGCAGAGAAGTTAAAAAGGAGACATTGTCTCTTCCCTAAGTAGATGTGAACTTCACCAGTGGAAAGGCTCCTTAGAAGAAATAAACCAGCACACTCCACTTCACTTCCCTAAAGAAATTCAACATCATAAAACGTTTTCATTTGCATCTGCTCTTATGAAAAATACATGTATATTAAAGTTTCTTACATATTCAGTATGCTTTAATTAAAATAAAAATGGAATTAAAAACTGGCTATGTGAACCCTTTTACCATGAGTAAAAAACAGTATTTCAAAAGCATCTTTTGACTGTTATGAATAAATTACACTCAAGATCTGTATTATATTCAATATTAGGCATACATACAGAGTGGGGAAAATGTAGGTTTACAGTGGTTTGTATGGAAAATAGTACAATAATTAATAAATAATAATACAAGACTAAACTCCATTTTGTGTACACACAACTGTAAACCTACTTTTGTCACTTTCTCTTCATTATTTTCTGAGCAATAAAAGGGAAAATTAATTTAGTCTCAAATGAATATTTCTATTTTAATATAGATAAAAGTTCATAAAAGTATTAAAATGTATTTCTTAGCATTAGACTATTTTATAGACTGGGAAATACCTAGTGTAAAACTGGGTGATACCAGTTTTCTGAGATTTTACTTATATATATCTTTCTTTTATGCCTATTTGTTGTTTGAGATTATGTAATGCCTTTTATTTAGTGCATACTATATAATGTACTTTAAAAAATATAATCTTGTATAAAATTAAGATGGTAGCTTATTAAGTTGTCATAACTTTGCTGGCCAGTTGGTGTCACTGTGACACAGGCAGTGAAATTATAAATGCTCTTGTGTCTCCTTGCAGGTGTTTCATTTCTCATTTGATTTTCCTTCTTAGTCTGTCCTAGGAGAGGCTCTGGTTAGACTCTTCACATTTCATATAGAGATTTTAATGGAAGAACTTGTCACAGTCATCCTCTGGCAGCAGTTTTACATAGGTTAACGTTTTGAGGTTTATCACTTTTTATTAAGATGAAGGGCAACAGCTATATGTAGAGAGGGTAGGATAATTATCTTAGTATTATTGCAGTTTGTTTGCAGCAAAAATATTTTTGCTTCTAAATAAAAAGTAATTCATATTTTTTAAAGATTAGTAAAGTTCTTGTCTAAAGAATACAAATTACTCTTCAACTTGTAACCTACATATTATTTATAATTTATTATTATACTGCTGTCCAAATGTTAGATTAGAAATATGCAATTTGTGCCCTGGCTGGTGTGGTTCAGTGGACTGAGTGCCAGCCTAAACCAAAAGGTCACAGGTTCAATTCTCGGTCAGGGCACATGCCTGGGTTGCAGGTTCGGTCCCTGGTAGGGGGCATGTAAGAGGCAACCGATGGATGTTTCTCTGGCACATTGATGTTTCTCCTTTCCTCTCTTTAAATAAAAAAATAAATAAAATCTAAAAAAATTGTGAAAAACTATAATTTTTATTGAAAGGCCTTATTGATTTTAATTATAATCTATAGATTGTGCTTTTATTTATAAACAAACACTATCATGAATAAGTTTTTTAATTTCTAGGAGGACTTTTTTGAATGTAGATACATAAAATATTTCCATAGTGATAGTCTTTGAATGAATTCAGCATTACCTTGATGAAAATTGGTACATGATTTCATTCTTATCAAACTTGAGTAGTATTACTTGGAATCTAGATTTAGAGGGTACAGGGATAGGGCGAGGCCAAGAGGCTAGGCAGTAAAACTCCAAAAGATAGGGATGCTGCAAGTTCTTGTTAAATGTTTGTTGAATGAGAGGGGACTGGGAGAGAGAGAAATATGATTGAGTATGGGGGGGGGGGCGGTGTTGATAAAATGAAGAAAGTAGGTAAGTCAGGAAATTTCCTGTCTTGATCAAGTGGAATAACAGATACAGGATGAGACTGTGACCAAAAGTAAGGTGTTAGACTTAAGACTCCAGAAGTGTTGCTTCCTGACTGATTGCAAGGCTGGAGTGGCCGTGGAGTCCAGTTACCTAAGTAGAGTGGGTCATGCAAAATGAGAGGCCTGAGAGATGAAGAGGTTAATGCAATCTGAGACTGAAGTGTAGACTGGGTTGTACAACATCGGTCTAATATATCTTTTATCTGCCCTCAACTATTTTTGGCTCTTTATTCAGCTACAAATTACCAAACCTGAATCAAACTACCATCTTTTAGTTTTTAGGGGAAAAATCATACACCTTTACTGATTGTTATCTGCATCAACGTAGGTAGGCAGGCTCATTTGGTAGATTTTATTTCATTTTAAATACTTCATAATTTGTATTAAAACAAATAAAGTGACAAACTATATACCATGCCATTAGTAGACTGTGTTTTTGGTGAGCTATGAAAACTCAGCTTAGACACCTTGTATATCCGTTTGGACGGAATTACAAACTGAACACATAATCATTGCCTGAAAGTGTGCCCAATGACATGCAAAAGGCTGGGAGCACCCAGGATAATGATTAGAGTTGGGGATGGAGCAGAAGACCTCGAGGTGCCAGAGCCCTCGATAAATGTCTGGGATTGACTGGGTGGCAATGGTAAGGTGTTGAAGAGGGCAGTAAGATAGGGTGGCCCCCAAGGACGTGGGGGTTCGGGGGGGGGATTGCACATGGGTAGGAAAGCAGTTCTCTTTGACTAGAGTTCCTCAAATGTGGACACAGGATTACCTGTATCAGAATCACTGGGCTGACTTATTTGAAATTCTGACTCCTGGGCTCCATGCTCCAACTTAATGAGAATCGCAATAGCAGCTAAGAAAAATCTGCATTTTTAATAGGTTTCCCAGGTTATTCTTACCCAAACTAAAGTCTGAGAACTGGTAGTTTAGAAGTACCAGTGGAGAGCTGAGAAAATGCTGACCCTGCCTTCTACCCACTTGGTAAGTAGAGTGTTGAAGAATAATCACCTTTGACTCAAGATAATTGTGGAGAGGAGGCGGAAAAGCCACTATGAGCAGGTTAAGGAGGTTGCAATACATTTACAGTAGAGTTGGGGATGTGGAGGTCTGTGTGAATAAAAGCTTTGCTTCTGGCAGATATTCTTTATAGGCGGCCAAACATTAAGCAACAAAGGGAAATTTTAAATTAATCAAAATGCATAGAACATTTAACATAAGGTTTTCAATTTGTTTTTTTAATGATTATATTATATAAGTGGTTTGGAATGTTTTATCCATTTTGAAGAATGAGAGAGGATGTTTAAATTGAGAAAATTTCTTAGTTGAATGAAATGCTAGTATTAGATCAGATAGGTGCTAGCAATACTAAAGGGGAACAAGATTGATAAGCACCCCGGGCTTAGCGAGCTTACAGCCAGCAGGGGAGAGAGGATATAGACAAATTAATTTTAATACCGTGTGAAAAGTGACATGCTAGGCCACACATAGCGTGTTGGGTGAGCTGGTAGGAGGCCTGTATGGAAAGATCACTGGAGGAATTCCTGTCAAAGCTGAATCTGAAGGAGGAGCTAGCCAGATGAAGGAGGGTGAAGAATATTCCCACCAGAGGCGAGTCTAAAAGCCCTGAAAAGATGTGACACCATAAAGTTGAAAATTCACTATTATTGAAGTGGAAAATGTGGGGGCAAATGTGTGAGAAATGAGTCTAGAGAGATAAGTAGAGACCACATCCTGCAAAACCTTAAAGCCATGTGGAGGAGTTTAGACTTTACATACAAGGCAGTGGGGAATGGCCACTAAATGACGTACAAATGGAAGCGTCTCAGTCCAGCTTGCACTGCAGGAAGTTGTCTCTGTCTGCAATTTGAAGAATGAATTTCGAGAGTGACAAGACTCAAGACAAGGGGGACAGATCAGACAGAAACTAAGGGAGGCGAGAGCCCGTGTAATTTATAGAACCCTTGGAGAACCTTGCTGATTGCCGGTGGTGTCAGTCTATGTTTTGAGAACCACTCTTTCACTCAAGATTTCTCCTCACCCTCAGCAGAAGGGGAGGATTAATTTCAAAAATCTCTAGTTCTGCTTATCTGTTGTAGCGTTGTGCGTATTCTTAAGGATGTATATTTTAAAGCACATTTGCTGAACATTTGGTGTTCTTTATGTGTTGTCTTGCACTAACTTTAGTTCAAAAGTAGATTACCATGCTAAATCATAAATTCTAAACTTACATTTTTCTTAACCTCACTTTTGTTCTTAACCTCAGTTAAGATATGCAAAATGGAGGCAAGTTATTTTGGTTGAAAATGAGCACCTCACAGCTTTATGGAAGCTGTTACTACAAAATGTTATTTTGTATCCTTAGAAAAGGACTTAAAATATACATGAAACTCTTTTGCCAAAAGCATTATATTTTGTTTTAGCTTAGTTATTTGAAAATTTATTTTTTAAAACTACTAAATACCGTGGCACTACTCTCATAGCTGGAATAAAAAGTTAATTTCAGGTTTATTCCATTTTACTGTATAGTTAAACACAGCTTTGCAAAGCCTTACATTTTGAGTTGAATGTCTGTAACATAAAAATGCAAATAAGGGATTTTATGTTATTGGTTATAAATGGGCTCATTGTCTCTCAAATGTGTTCCGGACACTATAGGAGTGAATGCAAGAACAGATATTTAAAATGTTACAACCTTATAATTGAGATGCTTAAAAAAAATTACGAGTTAATATATAAAGGCACATTTTAACTTTTTGTGAACTATGAGGCTTAATTATATTAGAGAATATCTGTTTGACAAGAAAATAGTCAGCAGGTTTGTGAGGTACTGTTATCTATAGCATGTTTGTCTCACATTGCACTGGTCCTTTTGTGCTCCCCTTGGCGGCCAGACCACTGTCGGAACGGCAATTCAGTTCGGGGTATGAATGGACCCATTCGTGCCACTTTGGGTTCAAGTCCTTCTGTTTGTAACGATTTAGACATAGGGAGACCTTAGTGCTTTTCAAATTTTATACCTGCTTTACATAAAGAACATGGGTGTTTTTCTGGAGGCACTTTCGTTTGTTGCATAAAGGACCCCTGGAAAACCACTGGGTGAGAGGTAATACCCTCAGACAGCTGGAAGTCGTTTTTTCTGCAGGCCATGTACAGCAAGATGGAAGATGTCCCTGTAACTTTTTGAAATCTTAGGTAATCAGAGATAACCATTGCGTTTACAGTTTAACCTGTTACTAATTTTCTTCTTTCCAACACTGCTACTACTGTATATCTCTTCTGGAAATGTACACATTCTTGTGACAAGACAGATGATTCAAACGAGTGTTGTTCTCTTGGGTTAGTTTCAAGAATATAGTAAACATAACTGTCTGGACGTCCATGCCATTTGTATGTTGTTTGAGTGTTTTTAGAACTAATAAGTTCAGCAAAGTTGTGGGATATAAGAGTAATAGCAAAACTCAAGTTTATTTCTATACACTAGGAATAAATGATCTAAAAATACAATTAAGAAAACAATTACATTTACTGTAGCATCAAAAATAAGAATATACTCAGGAAAATGTGCAAGACTTTAGAACTGAAAACTATAAAACAGTGTCAAAAGAAGTTAAAGAAAATCTAAATAAATGGAAAGACTACATCTCATGGATCAGAAGACTTAATTTGTTAAGGTGGCAGTGTTTCACAAATTGATCAGATTCAGCAGAATCTCTATTAAAATCCCGGTTGGCTTTTTTGTAGAAATTGACAAACTGGCTATATGTAAATGCAATGGATCCAGAATAAAGAACAGAGTTGTAGGACGAACTACTTTCGATTTTGAAACTTCTACAAAGCTATGATAATCAAAATAGTGTGGCACTGGCATAAGGAAGACATGTAGATCAACGAAACAAAACTGAGCTTTGACGAGGGTGCTGAGATAGTTTTCAATGTGGAGAGTGTAGTCTTTAACAAATGGTGCTGAGGCAACTTGATGTCCACATGTCCCAAATGAAGATGGACCCAGACCTCATACCATACTCAAAAATTAACCCAAGCCCTGAATGGTGTGGCTTAGTGGACTGAGCACTGGCCTACAAACCAGAGGGTCACTGGTTTGATTCCCAGGCAGGGCACGTGCCTGGGTTGCAGGCCAGGTCCCCAGTTGGGAGAACATGAGAGGCAACCACACATTGAGGTTTCCCTTCCCCTCTGTCTAAAAATAAATAAAATAAAATCTTTTAAAAAAATAACTCAAAATGAATCAAAGATTTAAATGTTAAGCACTAAAATTATAAAACTCTTAGAAGAGAAACATAGATGCAAATCTTAATGACCTTGGATTAGAAACACTTGAGTGTCTTGCATATGACACCGAAAGCACAAACAACAACAACAACAAAAATGGATAAATTGGATGTTATCAACTCAAATCTTTTGTGCTTCTAAGAATACCATGAAGAAGAAAGTGAAAAGGCAGCCCACAGAAAAAAATTAACAAATCTTATATACGATAAAGTATTTGGGCCTTACAACTCAACAGTCAAATGACAAATGACCCAGCCAAAACTAAAGCCAAAGATTTGAATAGACATTTCTCCCAGGAAGATACACAAATGGTCAAGAAGAACATGAAAAGATGCTGAACATCATTAGTCTTAGGGGAAATGCAAATCAACACTGCATTCAGATACTACTTCATAGGATGGCTATAATCAAAGCGATAATAACAAGTGTTGGTGAGGATATGGGCACATTAGAACCCTTATGCATTGCTTGTAAAATAGTGTCGCGGATTCTGGCCTGCAGAAATCCGTATGTCATGGCAGGCGTATGAATAAATTCACACGGAATACACTGGACTAGAAAATCCGGGACCACGCAACCCCTCTCACCATGGCGAGAGAGCAGCCTCGAGCTATGCCCCAATCGGCTTTTATTGTCGTTCTTGGGCACATTGCATCAGAATGCTCTTCATTAACTATGCATAGATTGTAGATTTACATTAGGTGGTAGACGCCCAGGAAGGTGCATCAAAAGGAGAGATATGCAAATAGAAAGACAACAGTTTTCGGGCAGAACTCAAAAGGAGTAACAATACACGTCCAAGGAAGCTAGGCATGCATTAGCATAAGTTCTTTTGATTCAGGGAGAGAGAGGTTTTAGCCTGAGCAAGTTTTAAATCTAAGAAATAGACTATCCTGATTCCCCACAGGAAATCCTGCTGTCACACAGGTGGGGTCTGCTTGCCGTCCTACATTCCACTGGAGCTTTCTCCTAGACGTGAAACTTTAGGGCTACATTTTCCACCGTGAGAGGCATGGACTCCTCTTCAAAATAGTGCAGTAAAATGGTGTAGCCATTTTGGAAAACAGTCAGGCAATTCCTCAAAAGGTAAACATAGAATTACCGTACAACTCAGCCATAAATATGTACACCTAATGTTCATAGCAGCATTACTCATAATAGTCAAAATGTGGAAATAATCTAAGTGATGATCCATCGGCTGATGAATGGATAAACAAAATGTGCTATATCCACACAGTGGAATATTATTCACGCATAAAAAGAAATGAACTACTGATATATGCTGCAATATGAATAAACCTTGAACACAGTATGCTGCAAGACTCATACTGTATGATTTCATTTATATGACTGTCCAGAGTAAAGAAGCCCATGGAAACAGAAAGTAGATTAGTGGTTCTCATAGGCTGGAGAAAGGTGGGAATGGAGAGTGGCTTCTAATGGCTGCAGTTTCTTTTCTGGGGTGATGAAAATGTTCTAAAATTGGTGGTGATGGCTATACAACTCTGTAAACGAATCTTACGGCATGTGAATTGTATTTCAGTGAAATGAATTCAGAGTACAGTGAATACTACTTGTCCACCATTCAGTTAAGTAGTAGACCATCACTGTTACCGTTTAAGTCCTTGTTCTTTCCCCACATAGGCACATGGTTCACTCCCTCACTTTGTTCAGGATCCTGCCCCCATTTTCCCTGCTCAGAGACCTTGCTAGAGTACCCCACCTGAAGTAGCACCCTTTGCCATTCACTCTGTATCTCTATTATCCTGCCTTAAAAAAAAACAACAACCTTATAATAAGTACTTACTGCTTATTTCCAGCACTTCAATCACCTAATGTATTATTATCCATTGATTTGTTTACCATCAGTCTCCTCCCTCCAGCCCCCACGTGACTCTAACGTGGGCAGTCGTTTTCTACACTGCGTCTGTAGCACACCGCGCCTGTAGCACACCGCGCCTGTAGAACGGTGCACAGCACTACACATATCTGTAGTGTCTCGAGAAGTGGCTGCCATGAAGCTGGTGCTCGCTAAATGTTGGTTCCACTTGTAAACGTGTCCTTGTTTCAGAGCTCAAGCAATACTTTCGTCTTTCCTATTTGCTTCTCGTGGACTTAGTCTCTGTTCCGAATTCCTCTGATGTTTATTGCCTTTACTTTTGTACTACAACTTTTATGTTAATGTTTGTGTATCTTGTCTCTCCAGTCAGACGAGGCCTGTGTCTTTTTTTTTTCCTCTTTTCCCAGAAAGTCTAGCATACAGTAAGATTAAGCAAATACTCATTAAATTTCAAAATAAACCCATTGCTATTCTTAATCTAATGGTATTGAGTCATAAGTCTTTAGTTCACGCAACAAATTCATTTATTCAACAAATATTTATTGAACAGCTACTATATCTCAGGCACTACTTAAAGGTGTTAAATATATAGCATTACACAAAATAGACAACCGTCCTGCTATCGTGAAGCTTACAATATAAAGAGGGGAGACAAAAATAAACATCTATGAATACTGTATTACTTAGTGGTAACTGTGTGAGAAAAATAAACAGGGCAAGCAAAGCAGGGAGTGCCAGCATAAATGCTGTAGGAGCTGCTCTTTTACACGTTGTTCAGGGAAAGCCTCTCTGACTAAAGAAGCAGTCCTGTGGATTTCTGGTAGAAGAGCATTCCGGAAAGAAAATGTAGTAAGTACAAAGGCCCTGAAATAGAGGTAGATTTATTCTTTTTGAAGAAACAGTGTGGCTGCAAGCCTGAGAGGCTAGGAGAAGTTGCAGTCAAATCATGTAATCCTTGGAGAACACTTACCCGTCTGGGTTTTACGTCACACAAGATTGGGGCAGTTAGAGTTTGGTTTAGGGACTAACTTTGGTTGACGTGTGGAGTTAGAGGCCTGTGTCATGGATAGAAGCAGGAAGACCAGTTGGGAGTCTCTTGGAATTATCTGGGTGAACTAGGTTGCCAGCTTAAACCAGGGGGCAGCAGTGGAGGTAGAGAGAATTGGTTTGATCCAGATCTAATAGCATCTGCTGATGGTTTGGATATGGGTATGAGAGAAAAGGAAGAGTAAAAAATAAGTCCTAAGAGCTTTGACTAATTTGGTAATAGAGATGCCATTAACTGAAAGGAATGAAAGCTAGAGGTGGTTTTTTCCTCTTCGTGAGTGGTGTGGGTTTAGTATATAATCAATCAGTTTGGGACATAAAGTTTGAGATGCTTATATATGAAATCCAAGTGGAAATGACAGTATGTGATTAGACATATTAGTTAAAAGGGAGACCCAGGTAAAACACAAAGCCAGAAGAAACAATATGATCACCCAAACCGTGAGTCTAGGAGAACAAGTGCTCTGACTGAACCCTAGGGCACCGCAGGATTTGGAGGGCGGGGAGACGAGGAACCAGCAAAGGAGACGATAGGACCTATCAGATGCCAGCAGAGGAGGACCAGGAGTGCCCTGCACTGGGGGTGCGAGCGTAACCAGGAGAGAACATCACCTGGGTCAGATGCTGTTTGATAAATCACCTAAGATGGGAATTGATCTCATTAGTTATTTAGGGTCCACCATACCAATCAAGTAATTGCCTAGGCCAAATTAATGAGCTTCTCAAGAAAAGCCCTCTAAACACTTGTCAGTTATGAGAGACTATACTATATATCTGTTAAGCTTTAAATTTGCAAATTAGAAAACTCAGATGTTCTGAGTTTTCAGGTTATAACTACATTATGTGTGGTGGGGTAGAGTATTAGGAAAGGATTTTAAAGACATTTAGATTTTAGTGCATCACTCACTTGTCATTATTGGTTTTCCGCAGTAATGACAAGTTCATGGTACACTAAAGGTAAGAAGACTCTGCTTATGAAAATTAGATAATTCTTCATATCCAAGTGAAAGAAAAGAAAGGACTTTTAATTGAAAATCTGTGTTTCCTGGTGCAGATGTGTGTGTGCTCTCTGTCTAAGGCTGAATGTTGAATATTATATTTATTAGGTTAAGTTCCAACTGTAAGCTAATTTACTTAATGTAAATTTAAAGAGCCTTTGAATTTATCTCATTCTGATTGAAGTCAGAGAAGCCCTGTTTACACTGCTAACCTTGAAATAAAAGGGAAATTAATATTGCAAGTGGATGTTTTGTTTATACGGCTCATTAACCAGGCTCATTAGGATTATGTTACACATCTATCAATTTTTTAATATTAGATAGGACTTTTTAGTCATCTTAATTCTGTTCTTTCTTTTTTTTTTTTAAGATTTTATTTATTTTCAGAGACAGGAGAAGGGAGGGAGAAAGAGCAATGTATGGTTGCCTCTCACATGGCCCTCATTGGGGGCCTGGCCCGCAACCCAGGCATGTGCCCCGACTGGGAATCAAACCGGGACCGTCTGGTTCCCAGCCCGCGCTCAATCCACTGAGCTACACCAGCCGGGCCTTAATTCTGTTCTTTCAAATGATTTTCCTGATGTATCAATAGATTAGAAATTTGAAAATTGAATTTTAACATCTACCTGTTGCTTTGTTCTAGAATAATGAAAGTATTTCGCATTTGACATACACCATACCTCTTAATAGCAAATCTTGCTGAGTTTGCTGCCTGTGTACATCATTATAGAATGCTCTGACGGCAGAAGGAACTACTACATAGCAGAGCAAAAAATAGTTTAAGATTTGATTAAAAGGACACACTTATCCTGAACTGTTAATGTGATGTGAGGTTTTTTTTTACAAAGATTTTCTCTTTTATTCAAATGTCGCTAAGGATTTGAAGCGTTCATTACCAGCTGGACTTGGTCTCTCAGAAACCCAAATTACATCTCATGGCTTTGACAGTACCAAAGAGGGGGTTATTGAAGGAGGAGCATTTCAAGGTAAGAGCCCATATATTTTTAAAGATGGGTGGGGTGGATGATGGGAGTTCATTAAATGCTACCTTTATTAATAAAGCATAAGAATTGAGCCCTTTAATTCAGTGATAAAACACCAATTATAAACATAATCCTTTTCTCTTCAATTTAAATGATTTAAGAATTGTTTTAGTAGTCTTCTTCATATAAATAGACCAGTGTGCATAATTTCACTGATTATTATATAGAAATTGGTTTTAAAATACTGAAATAAAAACTCAAGAATTAAGTAATAATGCAAATTTAAATTATTTTATCTCATAACCACAAAATTTATAGCTATAAGTCAGTATTGATTTGTATAAATACATGTTTCCTATTTCAAAGCAATTAGGAAAATAAAACTTATTTTGCTGACTATACATGCTATATAGGAGGACTCTAAGACCACCATCATATTTAGTAATTTGCTAAGAGGACTCATAGGACTCAGTATATATGGCAGGAGTGTCAAACTCATTTTCACTGGGGAACACATCAGCCTCACGGTTGCCTTTCGAAGGGCTGAAATAATTTCAGGACTGTATAAATGTAGCTACTCCTTAACTAGGCGCAAGGAGCTCAGCACTGGCACCGGGTAGAAACGAGGTACCAGGCCGGATAAAACAAGGTGGAGGGTCGGATTTGGACCGCAGGCCTTGTGTTTGCCACCTGTGATACATAGTCTACTCACTGCTGTGATTACTTCAGCAAAAGTACACCAATTAGCCAAGGGAAAGGATGCCTGAGGTGCAGTCTAGGGGGAATTAGGCATGAGCTTGAGAGGGTCTTCTCCCAATTTAGACACACAGGACATGCTTAATTCCCCCAGCAGAATTGTGACACGTGGGAAGCATGGCTAACCAGGCATCTCATTAGAGACTCAGTGCCCAGGGTTCTTATTGGAGATTGCTCACACAGGCATCCTCTGTCCAGTGTGTACCAGGATTCCAGAGGGAAAGCAGGTATTTAGCGCAGACCACACTCTTTATAGAACAGGTTAGGCACAATGAGCCTGTCTTACCATTCTGGGAATGGAGGGAATCCCACTAAAATGTAAGTTTCCAGACTCCACCCAAGGGCCAGTCTTATAAGCTGATCTTTTTAAGAACAAGCAATTGGACCTGCTACTACGTCAACTCTTCTGCACACATCCCATGTATATGTCTATTTTAATATACCGTATTTTTTGGACTATAAGACACACCTAGGTTTTAGAGGAGGGAAATAGGGAAAAAACTTTTGAAGCAAAAAATGTGTTAAAATATTTAATAACATAAATAACATAATATTTCACCAATGCGAGCCTGGTAAGCTTCATTCGGACTATAAAACACACCTTCTTTCCCTCCCAAATTTGGAGGGAGGAGTGCGTCTTATAGTCGAAAAATTACAGTAAAGGACAAAGTTGCCCCCTTTTTGATGCTCTTGCCTATAACAACCTTTTAAAAGTGTTTTTTTGTTTTCACATAAGTGAAAGAAAATAAAACCATGTAAACGTTTGGGTGTGAAAACTGGATTTTCTTGACAGAGCTATAGTTAAATTAGTAGCTATAGATTGTAGAATAATGAAGTATATTAATTTTTGATACTGCATTATAATTTCACAAACACAAAAGGGTTATCTCCATCCCTGGGCAGCCCATAGCCCTCTTGCAGATAATAGCATTTGGTATCTGAGTGAACAAAATTATGAGTGCTTAAAGATATAAGGCTTACTTTGTGTAATGTGACACCACCGTTTTCAGACCAGTCGCCAATTTCCAAATTTAAATACCAATATAGACTAAAAAATACTTTTACTATTAAGACATTTTAAGTATTTTCAATGAAATTATTTAGCTGACATTTGGTTTAATCTTCTTCCCCTTAAGTGGAATTATATTGTACAATAATTGAAATCAACTACCCAATATAAACTGCTATGCATGAGTCAGAGAATGCCAATTATTTTCACTTACTTATAAATACATCCATTTCCTTCAGATTGGAATAAAAATGTTTCATGATAATGGCAGTAATTTGTGTGTCTTTGAATTGACTTTATAAAAATTTTTTTAACACAAACTGCATTTTTAATCAGTCTATTAAAAAGATAATCATTCTGCCATACTCAGATTAGTTAAGCATTTATTAGAAAGTCGGTTTAAGTGCCTTTGCTTTCAGGCATATAGGGGTGAATTGGATGAACATGAGAAAAAGCAGTATGGTTAAAATTTAGGCAATTCTGAGGGAAAATGTAAAAGGAGTTGGGGCTGTGTTAGCACTCTGGAAGAGTGACTGGTAACTTCCTAATGACTTATTACTTGAACAGCTACTGTAAGAAGAGTATTAGCCATTTACTTTTTCATCTCAAGAGAAAATTTAAAAGAAATTATACTTAAGTTCAGCCTAACAGAAACAAATATTGAAATCTGCCTAACACACGTGTTGTGGAATCATTCATTAATAGTAGAAACCATGATTAAATTAAAGCTCATAAGTGTTTGGTACCCAAGTTTTGTTTTAATGGTTTTTTGAAAAAATATTTATTTATTTTTTAGAGAGAGGGGAAGGGAGGGAGAAATAAAGGGAGAGAAACAGTGATGTGCAAGAGAAATATCGATCGGTTGCCTCTCGTGCTTCCCCAGCCAGGGACCTGGCCCATACCCCAGACATGTGCCCTGACTGGGAATCAAACCCGCGACCTTTCCGTTTGTGGTACAATGCCCAACCCACTGAGCTGCACCAGTCAGGGCTGTTTTAATGGGGTTTTGATCATTGTATACATATATTCATGTTCCTAGATTTCTCTTGTTGAGATGAAATAGGTAATGCCCCGAATTTAGTCAATTAGCAATATCTTAGACTTTTAAAAATTATTTTTATTGGATATTAGTGAATGATTTTAGTAACTAATTTATTCTAAACTAATGATTTAAAGGGTCGAAGATACACAGAAGTGATAATTACCCTTGAAAATAAAGCAAAAACAAAAACAACACCAGAAGGACTAGTTACCTCAACATTTTATCTTTTCCTATTTCAGTTTGGAAAGTTCTTTATCACTTGCTACATATATTAAACAGATCTCATGTTATCTCATGGGATTATTCCTTATACAAGATTAACAAACAGTAATAACTAGAACAACAGCTCTGTTCCTAGAATAATCAAGAAATGGAACTACGATAGTCATTCTTACTTAACACTGAAATAATAGAAATCCTTGTGCCTTGGATAGTAGTGACACCGTCTTTGTTTAACATGGTAACCTGGATAACCTACTCAAGTGTGTTCCACCTCAACAAGTAACTTACGGGTTGGTGTTTTCTGTATCTAATTTAATAATGAGGATATTATGGTATAGATTCAGAACATCTGAGGCTCTAATAAGAAGCCGTTTGAACCTCTCTGGGCCTTGTTTCTCTTACAGTTTAGTGTCTGACTAGGTGATTTCCCTCATCCCTTCCAGTTTTAAATTTCATGGGTCAACAGACTTAAAGAGACAGGTATCCCTCACTTTGAAAAGTGACACCAGTGTATTTAGGTCTATTGCATGTTTGGATTTTAAATGTTAGATTCAGTCCAAATCAAGGTGTTCATATTTTTAAGTGTCAGGGCCTTATTAAGCTCTTAGAATTGAGGGACAGAGAATTCTGCATTTCTAATGGACTCCCAGGTGATATAATTGATAGGTCCCTTACATCCATGTGGTGAATGGCAATGACCCACACTATGTTACATTTGATTTATGATTTGAAACTTTTGGCTCCAATGTCCTTTGAAGGCTATGATTCATTCACATTTCTGTAATTTGTAATTATAAATTTTGTATAGTATTATATGCCATTTGGATTTCTACTTGAGCTTTTTTTCATATGTAAGAGTAACAAGTTATAAAATATTTACTTAATCTTTAAATAATTCAACTACTGCGCTTTAATCACACTCTAGTAATTGATGTTAACGTAGCAGAGTCTACGTAAAGTCCTGTTTAGACATGTTCTTGCCAAGTTTCTTCTTGTAGTTATGTGTTCTGTTTGGTCTTAAGAATATGATGAAAAATTTATACAAGAACTCAACCATACTAATTCCAGCTTTTAATCCTAGTTTTTGAACACTTTACAGGCAATGTCAGTAAACCTGTATTCAAAGTGTAGAATATGTGGAGGAGGGAAAGGATTTTCACAGTGAAATGTCTGCCCTTTTCAGGTTCCTCAGCACCACCATTGCCATCTGTTGTGTCTCCTAGCGGGGCTGCAGCTAGTCAGCTGGCGCAGCACGGAAGTGCTAGCACTGTTCCCGCAGGTATTCACTGCACTGAGTGGATAAAGGCCTTCTTGCTACTGCTGAAGCTAAACTAATTTACTCAATTTCATAGTCACTTGCTTTATATTCTTAGGTGTGTGTTATTCTTACTTTTTTAGTGGCTGCTGCTGCTTTTTTCTTTTTTTGTAATAATAAGGGAAATGATCTTTCTAGCCATACTTATCTTTCTGGCTTTTAAAAGTTACTAACTGTATCTCAGATTTGAAATTTAATTCACTTTAAGATTTTAAAACATCGTAAATTTTTATTCGTTTTAAATCATCCTTTCTTTGTTCTGGGAAATGTAGATTCACTTATTTGATCCTAAACTCTCAGCTTTGCAGCTCTGCTCTCTGTTTTCAGTTGAACAAAGAAGGAGCCTTCAACTATTGGGTTGTTCGTTGTTTGGAATTGGTCATGTGGAAAAGGTTGTGTCTTCCCATTTTCGACCTCAACTTACAAATAGTGGACTAACAAAATACTATGAAATTTACCAGTTCTGTCCAATGAAAATTACTTGGGAGAAATTGTATTTCTTTGCATTGAATTTACTCTGCACTTTAATATTGCTAGACTATAAAAATAGGAAAAAACTGAACTCTGAATTTCTTTTATATGAGACATCAACATTTTGTATTTTGTTTTTATGATAATTTTGTAAATTCTTAAATGTGTTTTATTATAGATACAATTTTTTATTTTAGGTTATGATAGAGCTGTGGTAAAGGCTGATCTGGTTATAGGAGTGAGAAAAGAAATTTTTGCCAACTTTTTAAAACCATTTGTTAGCACTTTTTCTCTTCTTATTTCTTCTTCTTCTTCTTTTTTTTTTTTTTAAGATTTTATTTTTTATTTTAGACAGAGGGGAAGGGAGGGAGAAAGAGAGGGAGACAAACATCAATGTGTGTGTGGATGCCTCTCGCACAGCCCGCACTGGGAACCTGACCTGGCCCACAACCCAGGCATGTGCCCCAACTGGGAATCGAACTAGCGGCCCCTTGGTTTGAAGGCCGGCATTCAATTCACTGAGCCACACCAGCCAAGGCTCTCTTCTCATTTCATTATCCTTTTAAAATTATTATAAAGTTTCTATCCCAACTCATTAATATCACAGATGTTTATTAAATATGTTCTTCTGTGAAAAACATTTTATTGTTAGGAACTATAGTTGTAGAGCTGTTTCTATGTCAGGCATCATACTGCCTTTATTAATTACGGCTTTTTTTGAGGGGAGTCTCTTAAGAGAGGAGGTACAATGTAGGTCTTGTTTTTAACCCAGCCTTTCCTACTGATGGTAAAATATTTTTAATGACTGTTTGAAATTTGAATTGTATTTTTAAATCCTCCAAAATTATGGAAACATTCTGTTGTTGTTAGGTGAAAGTGCAGTGCATAGTACAGTGGAAGGAAATCACTGTAGGGGTGTGTGGCCTTTCAGATTTTCCTGACACAGTTTTTAGGTCAAAGCTTGTAAGATTAATTGTGGAAATTTTTATTTTTCTTTAAGTAAATAGCACTTGTTTAGAAAACAAGGCTGATTGCAGCATTTTTTAAGAAGACAAGTCACATAGCATTTCTGTTTAATAGAAATATTTTTTAAATGTTAGGAAATTTTCTTCAGTGATTTCAGGAAGTTGTATTCCTTCACTTTGTGGGAACCTTTTCATTTTTTCAATGCATGAGTAGTTTAATTTCTTTCCCTGCCTGTCTTTATCTGGTCTGTGTTTTTATCTTTTGTGTTTATCATCATGCAGGTGGCCAGAGAACACAAACAAAAAGTGGACCAGTTGTTCTAGCGGATGAAATTAAAAATCCTGCCATGGAAAAGTTAGAACTTGTTAGAAAATGGAGTCTAAACACCTACAAGGTTTGTAATTGTTTAATGTTTCCACCCTAACTGGCTCAAAGAATTTCTATTTGTATGTTATTCAAATTATTATTTTGCAATTATATGGACACATAAGAGCATAATGCTGTCTAAACATAAAAATACAATTAGCAAATGAAGCATTTTGTTTTATTATTGATTTTTACATAAATGTAATTTAAAAAGCCAGTAGGAAGATGGTTTTTTAAAAGCTACTAAAGTGCTTATTAATTAATAGCTAACACATAATTAAAGAAGAAATATATTGCCTCGGAATATATTTAGCTGCAGAACTGCTATAGATATGTTTGTCCCTACCTCCTTCTTTTTGATACTTTATATCAGTGAATTTCACCTTTTTTCTTTTAATGACATACACAAACTAATTATTAAAATTCCATGGCTTAACAAAAATATATATTTTTTGTCGATCTGACAAAAAAATAGGTGTAATTTTGATTCACTCACATCAGGCGGCTCTTGGTGTGTTGGCTGTTGTTTTTTAATTTGACAATCTGAGGGAAAAGAGGTCAGCACCATGACTAAATGTCAGATGTTGCATGTTTCAAAAATTCTTGTCGCACACTCGTTGAAAATCGCTGGTTTATAGCAACGGAATGTCAAGAGGGTTGTGTTAGTTTTTCACACCCCTCTGATCGTATTGTAATTACTAAGCATTCATTATATAGATTGCACCACGTTGCAAATGAGTTGGATTTCAAAGTTTATTAACATTGTTAGTTGAATTGCCTCACAGTACATAATTGGTGGTTGTTTTTCTTAGGCTGTCCATTAAGCCAATAAGCAAATTATTTAATCTATACTATATTTGATGTATTACAAAGAGCTCAAGCCCCAAATTCATTTATTATCTTTGGATCTTAATAGGGACAAGACAGTAGAATTTATAGAATCATTAAGTGGATGAAAACCCTAGAGGCTCAGGTTATAGCATTAGCCATAATGCTTTCTATCATCGTGAATTGTGGGTCTTTGTAAACCAGGAATTATCTATATTTTTATACAAGCACATCTCTCTCATATATGTTTTTAAGAGAAATACAGAAGTGAATTTACTCATTCAGTTAATCCTAAAATCCTAGATCCTACAAAAGTACAGGTTTTCTTAAGAAGGTAAAAGTGCCCTGAAACAGCCCTGGCTGGTGTAGCTCAGTGGATTGAGCGCGGGCTGGGAAGCAAAGGGTCCCGGTTCGATTCCCAGTCAGGGCACATGCCTGGGTTGCAGGCCAGGTCCCCGTGAGGACCATGTGAGAGGTAACCATACATTGCTGTTTCTCTTCCTCTCTGTCTCCCTCCCTTCCCCTCTCTCTAAAAATAAATAAAAATAAAAAATTAAAAAAAAAAAAAAGTGCCCTGAAACATTCTACATGAATCTTTCCAAAAATTATTTAGCTCATGTCAATGTAGAACTGAGAAAAGCCAACGGTAGAGCGTAGGTAAAAACAGTGCTCATCTCCTTCTACAATGACATCAAAATTACAGCTAAACTATAGAACAACCACTATTCAGAGCCTCCTGATATCTGGCTGAATGGAAATCCTGACACTAGAGAATTAAAGAAGAAACCATAACGAAGCTAGTAGGAGAGGCGGAGATACAGAACGGGCTGGTCCCACACCCATGTGTGGTGGAGGAAAATTGGGAGGGATCTCTCAGCTATAGCAGTTCCCTCTGAGGAGCAAGGAGTCCCAGCACCATACCAGGTCCCAGTCCCAGGATTCCAGTGCCAGGAAGAGAAGTCCCTATAACTTCTGGCTGTAAAAACCAGTGAGGATTGAGGCGGAGGGAGATGGAGTGCTACTGGAGTCCCAGGCGGTTCCTCTTAAAGGGCCTACACATTGAATTACTCACTCCCTCTGAGCTCCACTCTGGGACTGCACTTGAAAGGCACCAGAGACATATGAGGAGGAACTGAATTGTCCAGCATCAGGGTGAGAGCTGGGGGTGGGAGGGTGGACAGCTTACTCCCGGATAGAAGCGCTTGCAGAGGCCATTGTTACTTAGATGAACCCTCCCCCCTCCCCCACAGAGCCAGTAGACAGGCACCATGTCTGAGATTCCATCAACCTGGCTCATACTGTTTGCTCTGCCCTGCCCAACTTTCAGGCCCACCCAAGCTGTTTCCAGTGGCTTTTCCATACTAATGGCCTGTCTTGGCTCATGCTTCAGATTTTCGTAAAATCTCTCAGATAAGCAACATCTGGCCTCAGCATGCCCGGTACCTCTCACTAAGTGGCCCCAGGCCTGCACTAGCAACAGCCAGCCTTGGTTTGCAGCTTGGCCTTACCTGGGCACTCCAATCCCAGTGTAAGTAGCAGTCATCTGCAGATCACTTTGTGCCTCATGCTGGGTGACCCCAGGCAAAACCCAGGTAGCAGCTGACCTTAGCCTGCACTTCCCACGAGGCCCCAGAGCCAGCGCATCCAGCAGATACCTTCAGACCACATTGAAGCATCCGTCACCCAACCCCCTCCACAAGCAACACACTCATGGGGGACTCAGCAGGCACCAGAGCCCTGCTCTGTGGTGTGGGCCCCTACATAATTGATCCTCCACAGTGGCCAGAGGTTGGTGGTTGCACCCAGTCCTTGCAACCAATTGGCCTAGAGGTAAATCCCTCCCATTGACATGCCAACAGCAATTAAGGCTCAACTACAAGAGGGTGTACACAGTCCACATGAGGAGGTGCAATTCTGGTGCCCAGCTTGGGTGATCAGGAAGGCTGTGCCACAGGACCCTACAGGGCACCTACACATTAGGCCACTCTACCAAGCCCAGGAGAGAGAGGCTCTACCTAACATACAGAAACAAACACAGGATGGCTGTCAAAATGAGTAGACAAAGAAACATCTCTCAAATGAAAGAGCAGAACAAAACTCCAGAAAAAGAACTAAACAAAATTGAGATAAGCAATCTGCTATATGCAGAGTTCAAAACACTGGTTATAAGGATGCTAAATGAACTTAGTAAGAACTTCAGCAGCATAAAAAAGGACAAGTCAGAAATGAAGGATACACTAACTGAAATGAATAATAATTTATAGGGAATCAATGGTATGGTAGATGAAACCAAAAATCCAATCAGCGATTTGTAATGTAATGAAGCAAAAAACACCCAATCAGAACAGCAAAAAGAAAAAAGAATCCAAAAAAATGAGGATAGTGTAAGGAGCCTCTGGGCCAACTTCAAGCCTACCAACATTCACATCATGGGTGTGCTGGAAAAAGAGAGAGCAAGAAATTGAAAACCTATTTGAAAAAATGACAAAACTTCCCTAACCTGGTGAAGGAAATAGACATACAAGTTCAGGAAACACAGAGAGTCCCAAGCAAGATGAACCTGAAGAAACCCACACATCATAATTAAAATATCAAAGGTTAAAGACAGAATCTTAAAAGCAGCAAGAGAAAAGCAGTTAGCTCTCGTGACTGTCAGCTGATTTCTCAACAGAAGCTTTGCAGGTCAGAAGGGAGTGGCAAGAAATATTCAAAGTGATAAAAAGCAAGGACCTACAAGCAAAATTATTCTACCTAGCAAAGCTATCATTTAGAATTGAAGGACAGACAAGAAAAAAATGAGTTTATCACCACCAAACCAGTATTATATGAAATGTTAAAGGGTCATCTTTAAGAAGAACAGGAAGAAGAAAAGATCAAAAACATGAATAATGAAATGGCAATAAATATATATCAACAGTTGAATCTAAAAAAAAAATAAATGAATAAGTAGAACAGAAATACTCATATATATAAAGAACATTTTGATGGTTGGCAGATGGGAGGGGGCTTGGTGGGTGGGGGAAAGGAGAAGGGATTGAGAAGTATGTTACAGAATAACACTGAGAATATAGTCAGTAATATTCTAATAACTATATATGGTGTTAGATGGGTGTGAGATCTATCAGGATGATCACTTTGTAAGTTATGTAATGTCTAATCACTGGGGTGTACACTTGAAAGTAATATAATTGTCAACTGTTATCGAAAAATAAAAATTATTTTAAAATGGAAAAATGAGAAATGCCAATAGTGGTTGCCCAAAATTGCTGCCTACTTACACTGTTCTCATTCGGGACACTATTTAATCATTGCCACTTTTGTTCTCAAGGGTGTGGATTCTCCCATTTTGTTTATTGTTTTTCCCTTTGTATTTCCTCATATCACCACAGTTCACTCAGATACTCAGAATTCTATTTCATCTTAACACTGATTTGATATACCTAGCTAGTCATTAAATGAATTCTGCCTCTTTAATATTTTTTGACTTAATTCCTTTTTCTGCATTCTAGCCTTCATAGCCATAGTTCATGTCTTTATCACTCTCTAACATTATTGTAATAGATTCTTAACAAATTCTTTTGGACAACATATTCTATTCTGCCTGTGTGGTTCACTCTTGTTTAAAATCCGTCAGTTGATCTGCACGGTCTTTACAATGGCATGAATCTGACCCCCATCTACCTTCCAACTTTTTCTCCTGCTGCTCTTCCACCCATGGATCCTCTGATCCATACCAACTTGTCCAGAGACTTCCTTAACAAACTGCCTTTTCACACCTCTAAATTTTGTTCATGGAGCTATCTTTGCCTACTGCTTGAAATTTCCCTTTACGCTCACTTTCATTTCACTTGTTTATCTTTCACAGTAGACTTAACTTCATTCACTTATTTATTAAATTTATTTAGCCATCCCTTTGTGCATTTATTTATGAAATTTGCCTCTTAACTGGAAACATTCTGTGTCCACACACTTTGAACCTAATGAATACAGGTCTTATTTCTGAACCAAATTCTAGTAATTACAAAGTTTAAGATTTTGTTCATTTGGTACTTCCTCTCGTGTCATTTAGTTTGTCCTTGTTCCTTATCCTTTTTTTTTTTTTTTTTTTTTTTTTTTTTTTTTTTTTTTTTTTTTTTTTTTTTTTTTTTTTTTTTTTTTTTTTTTTTTTTTTTTTTTTTTTTTTTTTTTTTTAGATTTTATTTGTTTTCACAGAGAGAGGAAGGGAGGGAGAAAGGGAGAGAAAAATCAGTGTGTGGTTGCCTCTCACGTGCCCTCTACTGGGGACCTGGTCTGCAACCCAGGCATGTGCCCTGACTGGGAATCGAACCAGTGACCCTTTGGTTCACAAGGCTACTACTCAATCCAGTGAGCCTCACCAGCCAGGGCTGTCCTTGTTCCTTATCTTTTTTTTTTTCTGTTATATGTGTATTTTCTTTATCTGTTCCTTTTCTTCTGTTTCTTACTTCAATAATGTATAACCTCATTCAAATCATTATTAAGATTCCATATTTATCTACCACATTCAGCCTTTCTTAAAATTTGTGTTAATGCAAATGACAAGTCTTTAAAGTGTTATGCACATGGCATAATAACTGTGTGAAGGAGTTATCATTCTCCTTAGAGTGATCACTTTTTTTTTTTACTGAAAATTTTTTTCATCAGTGCTTAATTAGTTATTTCACTCTAAGTCAAAGAGAAAAAGAAAGTTCAAACTTACATGATTTTAATGGAATTTGTAGCCTAATGTGTCTGTGCTGGCAGATGCTTCTCATCTGAAAGAGCCTCAAAGTGTAATGTTCTTATTGGGTCTACATGACTCTCTTCCTGTGACTTTTTGACCTTTTCTGTCCAAACTGTGAGCATTTATAGGGCATTCATTGTCATCTGGATAATCCTTAACTATTAATTCTGATACGATTGATTTAGGACTGTGCTTCTTATTCATTTTACTTTTCAGTAACTTGACTGTGGCTATGACTTTGATCCTCTCTTTCTTGGACTTCAGCTTCTTCATGATTTCTACCTTTACTTTCTTCTGCT
Source organism: Micronycteris hirsuta (assembly GCA_004026765.1). Lineage (NCBI taxonomy): Eukaryota > Metazoa > Chordata > Mammalia > Chiroptera > Phyllostomidae > Micronycteris > Micronycteris hirsuta. Next base: position 211,000 of record PVJI01000192.1, read on the forward strand.
TCTGTTATCTAGAAAACACTTTAAGGCTTTTCCTCAAAGAGAATATTTAGCACGTCTTTTATTGGTTGTTAATTTGGGTTCCAAAACCATTCTGATGATTGAAACCAATACACAATAGGAACAACTTTAAATTTAGGCCTTGAACCCATCTCTTGAAATATTATTTTAATCTACCTGATTTTACCCACAAATTTGAATTCAAATTTTATTTATTTTCTTATTTATTTTCATCTGCTGGGATAGTTAATGAATAATAAACTCTGGTTTATCTCTTTGGCTTGTTTTTGTATTTTCCTAATGTAGAATAGAGTACTTTTAGAAGTCCGTCTTATTCTTTTCAAGAATAACCTTGGTTTTACTCAGTGCTATTTGGCATCTTTTCCACACATTCAGTGCTTTTTAATGTCTTTAAGAATTTGCTGTCAATATTCACATCTCTATCAAATTAATCTTTGTTGTCTCTAAGCCAGTGTTTTTAAAATTTTCATTCCTATTTTTCTTGTCATATTGCTTTATTCATTTACTGATTGACCTATTTCCCCTATTAAGTTTCTAACGTTTCTTTTTATGCTCTCTCCCTTATCCTTCATCCTTAATTTCTTTTCAAAAATCTATCAAATTGGCCCTGCCTGGTGTGGCTCAGTGGTTGAGTGCCGGCCTGCAAATCAAAGGGTCACTGGTTCAATTCCCAGTCTAGGGCACATCCCTGGGTTGCGGGCCAGGCCCCCAATAGGGGGGTGCACAAGAGGCAACCACACCAATGTGTTTCTCTCCCTCTCTTTTTCTCTCCCTCCCCCTCTCTAAAAAGTTAAATAAATCAAATCATTCCCAAAAAATCTATCAAATTGTTGCCATGAAATTATTATTTTCCTTGTATTTAAATGTTTTTATTCATTTTTTGGCAATACAAAAAAAGCTCTTGGTGCTATTTAAATACTCAGAGTATACAATAACTATCTTATAAAATTCATGACTGTATGATGGTGATATGTGATATTCTGTACACCATTATGTTATTTTACTCTCATTTCCCCCAAGTTGAAGATCTACATAGAGCAGTAATTTGCTTCTGCTACTTCTTGCCCCTTTAAGTTTCCTTCAATTGCCCTATTATCTTCAGAATTAATTCTTTTTTTTTTAAGATTTTTTTTTATATTTATTTATTTTTAGAGAGAGGGGAGGGGAGGGAGACAGAGAGGGAAAGAAACAGCAATGTATGGTTGCCTCTCACATGGCCCTCACGGGGACCTGGCCTGCAACCCAGGCATGTGCCCCGACTGGGAATCGAACCGGGACCCTCTGGTTCCCAGCCTGCGCTCAATCCACTGAGCTACACCAGCCAGGGCCAGAATTAATTCTTAATTTATAAGTATGGAAAACCAAATAGGACTTCCAGCTCATTGTAAAGTCATCTTTATCTTCAGGGACTTTGAAGATGGGTAGAGAACTGAGCTTCTTTTTCCCTATTTTAAACTTAATTTATAATATATACTGATCTCCAATTTTGCATTTTACTTTTAGTACATACCAGGAAGCAATTTAAATGAAAATCTGCTGTTAGTGGTCTTAGTGATCTGCCCAAGAAACTTGCTCTGGGACCCTGATGAGTGGGGAAATGACTAGCAATCTGGTGTTTCCCTCGGCTTTAACAGAGCACCATGCAGGCCAGGGCTGTCAAACTCATTTTCACCGGGAGCCACATCAGCCTCACGGTTGCTTTCAAAGGGCCAAATGTAGATAGAGCTCCTTGCCTCTAGTTAAGGAGTAGTTACATGTATACAGTCCTAAAACTACATTCGGCCGTTTGAAGGCAACCGAGAGGCTGATGTGTCCCCCAGTGAAAATGAGTTCAACACCCCCGATGTAGGCCATCTATAGTACTGTCAGTTCCAGATTGCTTAGGTTTTCCTGAAGAGTGTAGACTTACCTGTTTTGGAGTACAAGCTCTCTAAGTTCAGTTTTAAAACTTGTTTCAGGTGTCCAGGTTTATCTGAATATGTCTCATATTCACTATTGCGTTACTATTCCCACTGCCTTAGCTTCCTGGAAACAAAAAACATTTCCTCATTAAACCTTTGACCCTACTGTCTGCTTATAATTGTTATTTCTCTGGGGGGAAAAATGGCCACTCAGGCAACAGTAGACATTACTTTTGTCTTGCCCAGTCTATCAAACTCCTTCAATGACTATTTCTAATAATTTGCTTGGCAAAAATCCTGGTGTGAATGAAAAGGGGGCATGCATGGTATATCTCCTTTATCTTGTTACCATTTCAGATGTTGTTTTTGTTGATGTTTTTCCTCATTAAAGTCACAACATCTGCAGTGAAACTTTCTTCTTGATGCAGTCTTCATCTTCCAGGAGTATTTGTGTGTTTTCCATAGAAACAGTTTTATCTCCCTTCCGTGAGTTTGCCTCTCACCTTTTCCCTCATATTCTATATTGACAATTTCTCCACTTTCTGAAAAAAGAACTTTTGAAAACAATTTATTCATGAAGAGTCTTAATTCATGAGAATAGAGAATGTATCATAAAGATTTTATTTCAATTTTTAATGGAAAAATATGACTAGCGTTTAATAACATGACATTAAAAGGGTAAAATCCCTTTACACATTATGTGTATAGACCAGGACAAGTCTCAAGATATTTGTTCAGAGAAGAGAAATGTCTAGATATTATGTATAGCATGGCTCTTAGGCTGACATTAAACATGTCATATATGTGATTATATTGGTTTAAAGGAGAATGTAGACTACCTATCAAACTGTTCATAGTAGTTTTCTACTATTTACTGGCATTAAAGGAAAGATGAAGAAATTCATCTTTTATTTCCTTCATTACCTTAATTTTTGCAACAAATACTCTAACCAAAACTTTGAAAGAGATGATGAGAGCAAATTTGCAATTTAAAAAAATTATAATACTTATTTACTACTTTTTTAGAACTTTTATGTTAACTTTAAATGATCAGGAGTAATTTAATGCCCTTCAAGTTATTCATAAAGTGTATTATTGAGTAGTGAAGTTGCTTATAATTTTTTATTTCTAGCAAAAAATAGTAGAAAATTTATTTCCGTGTGGTCTGAAATTAGGTACTTTTAAAAAATTATTTCTGTCCCGGCTGGTGTAGCTCAGCGGATTGAGCGCGGGCTAGGAACCAGAGGGTCCCAGTTCGATTCCCAGTCGGGGCACATGCCTGGGTTGCAGGCCAGGTCCCCAATGAGGGCCATATGAGAGGCAACCATACATTGCTCTTTCTCTCTCCCTTCTCCTCTCTCTGAAAATAAATAAATAAAATCTTTTTTAAAAAATCCTTCTAAAAAAATTTATTTCTGGGGCAGAATGGAATAGCATAATTTAATATTATTTGAGCAAAATAAAAGAATTCAGAAATCTCTAATCTCTGCCTCTTTCTCCTTCTCCCTCCCTCCTTTTCTCACCCTGCTTACCCCCTTACTACCCCTCTTCTTCTGTTTCCTCCCTTCTTCCCTTCTGTTCCTCCTGCTCATGCAGTGATTTAAGGGGAAGATAATAGGAAAAAAGGCATATGAAACCAATAGAGTATAATTTTGGTGTTATTATTCCTATGTTTATTGACAGTCCAGTACTGTTCTTAAATCAGTGTTAAGCATTTCAGTTGTTTTAAATAATCTACCAAGTACATTAAGCTTAAAATATGATTTTGTGAGAGAGCTCATTTGGCAGTAACATAAATTAGCTAGCTAAATCTTAAAATGTCCTCTAATTATTAATAGTTATTAGGCATGTCTAGTAAGTTTACTTTCTGAGTACTGATGAACTTGTAAAATGGGACTGACAGTTTTCAGTTTGTTAGGCTAGCTTGTGTGAAGCCAAAAATGGTATATACCATATGCTCTAGCATTTGCACTTGATTGCAATATTATTTTTTTTTCTTCCTAAACTAAGTGTATCTTTCCACTTTTAGTGCACTCGACAAATTATCTCTGAGAAGCTAGGCCGTGGATCGAGAACTGTGGACCTTGAACTTGAAGCTCAGATTGACATATTAAGAGATAACAAGAAAAAGTATGAAAATATTCTAAGACTGGCTCAGACATTGTCAAACCAGCTTTTCCAGATGGTGCATACCCAAAGGCAACTTGGAGATGCGTTTGCTGACCTGAGTTTGAAGTCGCTAGAACTCCATGTAAGATTACTTTAAATAACGATTGGGGGGTAAGGGGAAGGAGAATGGCAATGGGCGTATTCTGTTGATAAGAGGTAATTTGTTACATTTCTGATTTCCTAAAATCTTAGTGAAATTGGAACCTTGAGCTGTTCTTTTAAGGTATTTAATATAATTTTTAAGAAGGTCCAGTTGATTTCTGTTACCATAGTAAAACAGTATACACTAGAGATGTCAGCTGGAGACTGAAGGGGAAGGGAACTTAGAGGAAGGGAAAAAGAACGCTCAGCCTGCCTGGGCCTAGAAAGAGTCACAGCCATGTGCAGCTGGGCGTGGGCAAAAAGTAAATCGGAAATTCACTCTTGCCTAGTCTCCACGTGTCTTTAACAAACAGTAACTTGCTTGACTAGATTTGTGATAAAGTTTTAGTGATATCATTAATATAAATTGTGAATTTTAGAATAAAATTATTTTTTGCATATGTTTCTAAGTATTCAGCAAAGCATTTCTAACAATTTCTTATGATGTCATGACAACTTCTTTGTCTTTTTTCTCATCTAAAAACACAGAAATCCCTTGCCTACAGACATCTAACGTGAAAAGTTAGATAATTTAGAATATTAAATCATTTGATAATATCTAGAAACTTTGGCTAGAAATCGCAGTACTTATCATTAAAGTGAAAAATATATTGAGCTTCAATTCTAACTGAGTCTTTAGGCAAAAAGAAGAACTAGTTAATGTTTGGGAAGTAGAATAATCATAACGGTTGCAACTATTGAGTGTCCACAATTTCAGTGTAATGGATTGGATGCTTTGTAGCCATTATATCGTGTAATTTATTTAACAACACTGCAAAAACTGTTACCACCACTTTATTTATGGAAAAACTAAAGCCAAGAGAGATTAGGTAATTTTTATAAGATTGCAAAACAAATAAAAGGTAGAACTGGAATTTATATTCTGGCCTGTTTCTGTTTCTCCATGATCTCTTGCTGTCTTTTTCAGAGGAATCTAGAGGGTCTGTGACCCAGAGAAGAAACCCCACAGCGTAGAAAGAGGCAGCCAGGATATAGGATCTGGGGAAGCATTGCAGCAATGTTTTCAGTGATGCTACACTCTATAAACCCTACTAATTACAATAGTTAGCACAGATTGGGGGTTTACTGTATACCAGGTACAGGTCTAAGTAGCTTATATGTAAATTAACTCAACTAATGCTCAGTCTTAGCTAATAAGTACTTTTATTATATTTCTTTGTATATGTGAACATCTTTTTTTTTTACAGAACTTAAAGGTTAATAATTTTCAGTAATCAAGTCTATTGGACCCAGTTTTAATTTTTTAGTTTCCTGTTTGAGCATTTCTAACTCTTTGTAAGGACTGATATTTCATGGCTTTTATTCTTTTTTTGAGGTTTTCCACTGAGGACATTTACTTATTTTTTTACTTATTTTTTTAATAGAATAAATTTTTTTTTTCTCTTCAAGCTACCTTTTTGGTCCATTAGAAATCAGTGAGACAGTATGGGATTCTAAAGATCTTATTTTCCTGTTTCTTAAAACATTTTGCTGTTTTGTCATCTTAGGAATTATTTCATCATTACTCATCAATTATTTCCAACCACGCTAAAAATGACTAAGATAATAAGAAACAAAAGACAGCATTGCCTAGAAGAGTGATACAACAGTGAGATAAATACTTTGTGTTGCTAGAAAGAAATCTGGAGAAACCATTTTTGTGATTTTTTTTTCTTATTAATGTTCATGCAATACAACTAAGAATTTAGAATTTTCTATTTTCTGCCCATAATGGCAAAGAGAAAAATACCAGGGGAAGACATTTCACAATTATTAGACAAATCAGAAGATGACTGCAGACAGCTGACTCTTAATGATGATGGCAAAATTCGTAGTACTCAATAGCAGTGAAATCTTAGTGTATGTGTCTTCTGATGTAGCCTAGAACATTCATCCTAAATTCAAGAGTCAGTAAGTAACAATGTATTATATTAGTCAGGATTCTCCAGAGAAACAGAACCAGCAGGATGTGTAGATATCCAGAGATTTATTTTAAGAAACCGGTTCATGCAATTGTGAAGGCTCAGTACATTCAGAATGTGCAGGGTAGACTGGCAGGCTGGAGACCCGAGGGAGAGCTGCAGTTTGAGTCCAAAGGCAGTCTGCTGGCAGAATTCCTCCTTGCTCAGGGGGGTTGGTTTTGTTCTAGTAAGGCCTTTAACTGATTGGATGAGACCCACTCACTTTATGGAGGACAATCTACTTTACTTACAGTCCACCAATTTAAATATTAAACTTATCCAAAAACACCTTCACAGAAACGACCAGAATAATGTTTGATCGCATATCTGGGCACCATGGCCTCGCCAAGTTGACACATAAAAGTAACCGTTGCAGTTACTTTGGTCTAGTCATTCATTCCACGGGAATGACTCCATCACATGATGGTTATGGACAAGAATCTGGGCCATCCTGTTTTGCTAAAAAGACATGATGCATTCTTCTTTTATGATGTTTGTGCACCGAGATGTACTTGATACGATTCGTTAGTGAACAAATGCTGAAAGCAAGTGTGCATACAAAAGTGATTTGAAGGAAATAGATAATTCATGGACTTGAACCTTCTGATTGATGTTTATAAATGTAAAAATAGTAGTACAGTAGAACCTGTTGGAGATGCATTTGAAATCTGAAATCAATTTTAACAGGATGGATGTTTTTGTACCAGGTTCTATTCCAGAGAAATAGAACCAGCAGGAGATAGGTGCAAAATACACACACACAAGTTTATTGTAAGGAATTGCCCGATGACTGTGGGGTTGGCAAACCTGAAATCTGTAGGGTGGGCTCGCAGCCTGGAAATTCAAGCAGGATTTATATGTTATAATCTTATAGCAGAACTTCTTCTTCTCCAGGAAACCTCAACCTTTTGTTCTTAAGGCCTTTAACTATTTGGATGAGGCCATCCACATTATGGAGGGATAGCCTCCTTAAAGTCAACTGTAAGTCACATCTACAGCGTTTATAGGTGTAAGTGTTGTTCACGTCAACACATCTGTGCCTTTATAGCAACATCTAGACTGGCGCTTGACCAAACAAGTGTATACCATAGTCTAAACAGCTTGACACAAAAAATTAACTATCACAGTCCTTCCTTTCAATCTAGCACTTATAGACATCTTATAAACCATACTTAATCTCTAAATAAAGACAGTAACAAAGTTTTACTTCCACCTAACATGATACAACTAATCCTTTCCGTCCCCCAGGAGGATCAAGAGGACGCCAAGTCCTTGAGTAACATTCACTTTTTTCTTTGATACACTGGAACTTAAATACCATGATGTAAAGTTAACAATACTTAAATACTGTGATGTAAGTTAATATATACTGTGTCACATGATAAAGGGACAAGAGAGGGAAGGAAAAACAAAGATATTTTATACACACAAACATATGACAAAATAAGGAAAAAATACTTATAAAAATTATAGTCCTCGTTTCTGCAAATGGACACATGGTCGTAGCTGCTTCCACTACCCATTCCATATTGCATTCGCCCTCAGCCAGCCCCTCTGCTGTCATGGTTCTTTGCCTGGTGGGGTGACCCAAATCGTTGACATGAGTCACAGGGCATGGGAGTACTGAGGTGTCCTAAGGGATCGCCTGTATTCAAGGCACCCTCTTCCTTGCCTCCATTGCAGGTCACAGTCCAGCTGCCCCTTGGTAGGCAGGATCACTCATGCCAGCCAACACGATAGCTCCCTTCTTTGCCAGTTGACTGACTGTGTGAGGAGAACATAGTGGGGTGCAGGGGTGAAGAGCTGGTGTCCACCACCTCCCGCCGGAGGCTGTGTTAACTGAGGACCATGGGAAACACTTAGCACAGCGTCTGGCACGCGGTGGCACTGAATAGATGAGGATGGTCGTGATGGCTGCCTTTGGGATGATGGCATTTGGGTGTTGAGGAAGAATTTTAATGAGAAGTCCAGTCTTTCCCTTTTTGTAGAAACGATCAGTATTCACCAGGAAAAATAGAAACCAAGTCTCCTGAAGGGGAATAGGAAATGATATTTTAACAAATAACTGTCATCTGTTAGAACCTTTATACAGGGTATCTCATTACACTTCTTATCAAGTTCATATGGGAATGATCTTCATTTTATTAGTAAGGCAACTGAAACACAAAGAATTAAAGTTATTCATGAAAGACACAAATATAGTTAGTGGCAGAATCAAGATGTAAAGTTCCAAATTGTTTGAATTCCCAGAGCAGACTTTTACCATTCTCCCCATGCCTTCCAACTCCGAGTTCCGTGCACACCACAGCGCCTCATTAAACTGTCTTTCCTCAACTTAGGGGGTGACATCTACGTCAGGCTCAGGAAGCTTCACACAATCCATGCTGCTATCAGTTATCAATTAGTGCATATGATTCCCTTTTTTTACTGCTCTGTATTATTGTTTAAAGTAACTCATTTGTTATCAGCGAGCTAATAATTTATATTACTAAAACTTGGTATTTTAGATCCAGTTGGGTTTCTATTATTTGGTCCTAATGTATAAGTTTAATGGGAAGTGGTGCTTATTTACATCTGGTAAATTTGCATCTGGTAGATGTAAATGATGTAGGATTTGCTAAAGACTGAAAAAAATTCAAATATTTTGAAACTTCGTGCTCTCTATATAAAAAGCAAGCAAATTTTTAGATCAGGGAATTGGGATTGGCTTTCCTTCTTTGGAGTCAGGTTAGAGCCACAGCCCTGTTCTAGACGTGTGTGCCCTTTGGATATTTGGTTTCGCTTATTTATCATTGCTGAGGTAATTCACAGTAATGTGTAAAATGCCCCTGTCTAACTGAGAATACTAACATAACTTACCAACTAAATGAAGTTTAGGACTTACGTTTTTTTAATGTGCATGCATTTTGTATGAGAATAACATACCATGTCACAAACTTCCAAAATACTTTACATAGTTCTATTTCATTTACATGTGATGTGACTCAAGGACTAAGTTTTGACAAAGAATTATATCTTATCATATTTTCAGTGCCAAAACATATTTATTTATTTATAATGCAAATACATACGTTTATTCATCTCTTCCTGGTGTCCTAATTGTTTTATATCCTTTACTAGTATGGCTCTTGTAAAAATGCTTCTTTATTCTAGCCAATTTTGAAATTATACATTAAAATCTTAAGTTTTATACACATTCCCTTCACAGAATTATTGGTGCAATTTACATTCATGAAACAGAATAATGTCAGTTTGCTCTTCCTGTCTGCCTTGAACGTAGGCCTGTGTTTCTCATCTTTAAGTGTAGGGTTCCAAATTCTGCTACATAACATTTCAATCTGCTGTTTCATCTTCCTATATTCTTTAGAAAAGAATATGTTTTTAGTAAAAGAGCAGCCTTCTAGTTGTTTAGATCTCCCTGAATGCAGAGTAAAGAGTTACTGGACCTCTCTTACATGGGAAATACTTTTAGCATAGTAAAGATAATTTTACTTTCCTGCTATTTATTAATTGTTGAATATTTTATCACCTAGAAATTTTAGTTATAGCTATAGCACTAGCATTAAATTTGTATCTTCGAAGATTCTAGTTAATTTAATATTACTGTTTTTTTCCAGCTAAATTTAAAACCTTTATAACAAATTTCAGAATTCTCGAATTGAGTGATACATCTTACAGTATGATGAAATCTCTTTTTCGGTCAGATGTGTTCCTGATCATCTCTTAATTAATCAAACTTGGACTGCTGGAAGGCTTTCACTGCTGAAAATACAGAGTTAGCCCCTGCCATATCTGAGAGAGTCCCATGTAATGTTTGCTAAGCCATTCAGTTTATTCAGAGAAATGGATTGAAACTGGTGTCAAGTGACCCTTCCTCAGCTGTGTGCATAGACAGACCTGAGCTTGGGAGTAGCCAACTGGTCACCACGTATACAAAGAAGTGTGTATTATTAATGTTTATACTTTAAGGAGATTTAGTCAAAACACAAAAATGGCCATCTATTTTATGTCTGAAAGTTTTAGCCAATTGTTACCTAATTTGGTTGTGAAAGTTGTAGTTTCTCTGATTAATAATCTGCTATACTTTCTTTCTTAACAGCTGTGCTTACACTATAATCGAAACAAAATGGAGAAATGAAAATACTCTTTCCTAGTACAAAGTAGTTTAACTTTTTAAAATTATTTATTTTGCTGTGCCTCTGAGCTGATGACAATTTTGGTTTACTAGACTTTTCTGGTAATTAGATAGCTAGTTGTGATTTAGATTTATATTTACTTAAGCATTGAAAGAAAAAACTTATATAGTTAGAGTTCTAAATCAAATGCATTCCCATTAGTGATACTTGAGGGATTTTTTTAGTCCCACTTACTAATTTATTACTAGATAAGTTAAGGTGACTTTTTGTTTTAGGAAGAATTTGGCTATAACGCAGATACCCAGAAGCTGCTGGCTAAAAACGGAGAGACTCTTCTTGGAGCCATTAATTTTTTTATCGCCAGTGTGAACACTTTGGTGAATAAAACAATTGAAGATACATTAATGACTGTGAAACTGTATGAAAGTGCCAGGTTGGTATAAATTTCACTATATATTGTCTGTTTTACAGATGTTATGCAATTCAGTTAAGGTTTTTGGTTGCAAATAAGAGAAACCAACTCTGGCCAATACGGACAGAAAATAAATGTGTTAGGTCATAAGATAGCCTATGGAACTATCAGAAAAGCAGGAGAACAGATTCTAGAAACAAGCAAGAACCAAAGCCAAGACAATGCCTCAAGAATCTAATTAGGACCTTGCTGCTGCCACAGGTACCGTAAGTCATTTCCAAAAGGCCCCTGAGTACTCGCTTCATTGCCTTGAGTGTCCGATTGAATCTCAGTCATGTGCCCGAACCCTGCCTGCTAGGGAATAAGGAGGTGAAGGATCTCCCAGCTCCAGCTTCCCTAGAAGCGACAGGGCCTTGTGTTCTGCCTGGTCGACACTAGATGCCCCCAATAATCTGGCCTAAGCCTACCTTTTCACCACTGCTTCCCACTGTAAGCAGTCCACTGCTTCCACAGCAGCCAGACTCACAGTTTCAGATGCTCTTGAGTTTACAAGCTCATTTTTGCCTTCACTATTTCGTTGGTGTTGTAGATATCATCTCCCTTTTCATCCAAATTATAACCAACCTTCGAACTCTTTCAAATTATGCCTTTTATGTAAATTGTATGTTTGCCTTAATTTCCATAGCTTTTTATAATGTGTCGTTTTTATACATTTTCTACACACACGATTTCCCTCTCATTACCATCTTGTTAGGTAAACAAAGTACGTATTAATCAATACTTATCAATGCCTAAGAAATAGCAGACCTGTGACCCACGATAGCATTTTTCAACTCCCGATTCCAGATCCAGGTTCCCCCCACTTTTTCTAGTCCCCTGAAGTCTTTTTCTTCTGACCACTGGAAATCTTTATTTTCTGCTATACTTTTTGTAGCATAGTTGAAGTGTAAACTTTACCTTCGAGAAGTATAACTTTACTTTTTGGCTTCTTGCCCTAGTTTAATGATGTGAGAAATGCTTATGAAAACTATAAATTCATCTAGTCTTTTTTCGTTGTTGCAATTGAGTGCTTATTCTTAAGTAGGTATTTTCTTATGCTTTATACAAGTTAAAAGCCCAAATCACTTGGAAAGTTAACTTTGATCTTTCCACAAGAAGAGATACTTCTGTCGTAGGCTGTGTTTGTAATTTTCAGTTTAGTATTAACATATGAGAGTCTTAATGACTTGAAAGTGAAGTTCAAGACAAATAGCTGTGGTTGTCTGGTGGGAGAAGGGCAGAGACATGGCTGTATGCCATATTTAGATATTGGACCTGGTTTTTTACTTTATTGTTTGAATTATTTACTGGCGTAGTGTTAAAATCAGAAGGTGGAAAGGAAGAAACAGAAGGAATCTATCAATAGGATATTCCTCAGTAACGCTGAAGGAGTCTCTCAGGAAGCGATCCTTCAGGAGGAACGCCTTCAGCGATGCTCCCAGTAATTGGTTCTCCAGTTTCTGTTTAAGTCCTCTTGTGGCATTGACTGTATGTTTCAAAGGATTCATTTCTGTAAATTTTATTTAATTCTTTTCCAAATCTGTCTGTTCCTTATTTATAATGCCCTAATTTGTTCATAATGAAGGCTTTTCTTTTTTAATCTTATCTCATTAATATTTTAAGCATTCTTGTTTTAATATTTGTGGGGTTTGAAGTTAAAAATTCTTTCGTTCCAAAAGTACCCCCAGTTAAGCACTACACAAATCGTTTCTGTTTCTCTGCTTTATAATTGTCCATCTATTCTGAAATGTATATTTTAGGTACTGAAAAATATTTTAGAAAATATATATTTTCTTTTAAGCTTGTAATATCTTTCTTATCAACTTTTATTTCTAACATGCTTTTAAAAATATTCATCCATATTAAAGAAAGACAAATTTATTAGATAAGTCACTGTTCTACATAAGACACAAACATTTATTAGATAAGACACAAACATTTTATGTTTAATTTCCAGAGGAGAAAAATAAGCCTCTAGATGTTAAATGGTTTGATCACCTAGAGAACTAATTTAAAGCCAAATTGAAAATCCATGAACTCCCTACCTTCTATTTTTGATCATTAGGCCTCAAACTTGAACTGGATTTTTTCCATCTTAAATTTTCACGTCTTGTTTTAAAATATTTTATTTATTTTTAGACAGAAGGGAAGGGAGAAAGAAAGAGAGGGAGAGAAACATCAATGTTTCCTCAATGGTTGCCTCTCGAGTGCCCCCTGCTAGGGACCTGGCCCACAACCCAGGCATGTGCCGTGACTGGGAATCGAACCAGTGATCCTTTGGTTCACAGGCCATCACTCAGTCCACTGAGCTACACCAGCCAGGGCTCAAATTTTCACATCTCATTATAAAATAATAACTTTCATATCTTATAATAAGAAATCTGACGAAGTATACTGTGATATAAGATCTCAGCTTATCCAATATGTAGGTTTAAAACTTTTGAACAAAATTGCAAATCAAGTTATATGTACTTGATAGCTGGTTGTCAGGAAACCTTTAGACATCCCCTGCATGTGCTTTAAAACCCACTACCAACATTGACCGCACCCTCAAAATTTGTTCTTTTTATTGGAATTACGGTATATGATTGTATTAATCAAGCTTAACTTGGGGTTTGACTTCCCTGTGCTTTTTACAAAGTAACTAAGGGATTGACTAGTTGTAACAGTAAAACATTGCCCACTGGGGGCTAATATTTAAAAAAGAATACCAGATTAAAAGTTTCTCAGTAGCTGAATTTTCTCCTCTGTCAAAACCAGAATTTAATTGACTTTTAGGGCAAGGGTCAGCTATTTGATCCAGCACAGAAAGTGGCAGTTTAGGCAAATGAACAGTGGCCTTTTAGTGCTCCCCATTATGCATTGTGTTCAAGTATTTCCTAGCCCTCTGGTGCTACATGTATAGAAAATCTTATAACAGCCCATTCAACACTTCTCCACAGCAGCACCAACAAGGGAGTCAATTGTGGTCGAGGCTTTTCAGATGTGGACACCTGTTCTCTAGAAAAGTTTTACATAAACCATGAAGTAACAGCTGTCACTAAATTTATTGATATGGACTCAATTCAGAGTGGCAACCTTGAAGAGTCTCGCTTTGAAAACTTGGTGGGCCTCTCTTTTGGGTTGTCATGAGCGCTGTTAGAGAAGCTCTTATGGAAAGGTTTGCTTTGATGCCATTTACAGACTCTGCATGTAAAAATTAAGGGAATATAAGGTTGGTATTGTAACTTTGGTTGTTTTTAAATTAATCACTGTTGTTTCAAAATGTGCTCCAAGGCTATTGAAGGATATTTGTCTTCACATTAAAAATCATTGTATATTACTATTTATTTTTATTCTAGTCTTTTCTCTTTTACTTTTTATTGTTTTTACTATGTTTGCTTCTGGCTATTGCTCTCCTAATTTGGCCATCATAATAAGCACTCTAAAGATACTCATTATTAGCCGGTGTCCTAAGTACTTTATATAAATGAATTTTCGTGGAGATTATTATTCCCACTTATAGGTGAAAAACTGGAGCAGAAAGATAAAATAACTAGCTGAAGATGTTAGAGCCAGTGAAGGGCAGAGTGGCCATTCAGGCGGCTGTAGGGGACCCATGGATTTAACTAACTTGTTACCATCGCTCCCAAATCTTTAGTATCCGTCCCCATCCTGATTCGGTGACTCATTTTTCTTTTGCCCGTTGTCTTCTAATTAGTTTTCTTGCTTCTGGCTTCCCAATCTTCCACACCAGTTCATCCTCCATTCCTTACACTACCACTGTAGTGACCTTTCTGTCCTGAACAAATGGAACCTGTGCCTTTCTAGGTCAAAGTTCTTCAGTGGCTTCCTGTCACTTGTCTTCCGGATTAAGTCTGATCCCTTTAGCACACTTCATCTCAATCCTGCCTACTTGTTTGACTTTAATTCCTTCCTTTATTGTGTTTCAACTTCAGGTTATAACTTACTGAATTATTTTCCAAATGTTTTGTGGTATCTTACGATGGACTAATATGCCTTTGTCTGTACTGTTCTCTTCCTGGAATGTTCTAGTAATTTCCCTGCCCCAATCTACCATGTAAGCTTTTACCATCCTTTAAAGTTCAATTCTAGTGTTTCAATTCTACTCTGAGATGGCTTCCAAATATCTAATTATGTATTTCTTCATCTTAATTTCCACCCAACCTTATCCCCTCTCATGGCAATTTCCATTATCCCATTTTGTTGTCGTTTAAGAACTTCTCTCCATCTAGACTGCAAGCTTCTCGAAGATAAACTTTATCTGTTCATCTTCATAGCTCTACTTTCTTGCCTGGAACATAGAATGTGTTCGCTTTGTATTTATTGAATGAATCAATGTATCAGTGAATGAGTGAATGATCTTTTGGCCCTGATAGATCAAGTTTTTAAGTTCAGTACAAGTTAAATATAGATTAAGCTCAGTATGAGAGACTGATATATTCTTTCTCAAGTCATACATACAATATATTATGTCATTTAAAATATTTTTAATTCTCAGAATAGGGGATGAGACTTGTACTATAGAGATTTGAATAAAGAGCATTAGTTTGGGGGCATAAATTTAGTGGTGCTGATTTTGACTAAGTTAGGGTCACTTTGCGTTTTCTTAGCTGAGTACTGAGTAATTGAGACTCTGGATATGTCACTGTTTAATAAACAAGATAGTATTGCACTCACACAGGTGCTGCAGGATCAGGGAGTGGTGGTGGGTGGGGTAACTGTTTCAGTTAGTGGTGGGAGAATATTAGGGGAAGGGGGTCTCAGGAAACACAGGGTGTGAGCGCTCTATAATGGATGCCGTGTCACATTCTGAATACTAATGTGATGGAATTCCATCCAGAGTTGTGCTGTCTCACACAGTAGCCACTGGCCACGTGTGTCTGCTGAGCACTGTCTGCTGAATTGAGTGGTGATGAAAGTATAAAATACACAATGGATTTCAAAGATTCAGTACCTTCCCCCAAAGTAAAGTAGTTTATTAACAATTTTTTACATTCATTACATGTTGTGATGATAATGTTTTAGATTTTTTGATAAAATATATTATTAAAAATGGGTGAAATTAATTTCTATTATTTGAATGCAACTACTAGAAAACTGTAAGTCACATACGTGGCTTGCATTGTATTTCCATTGCGCATTGCTGACCTGGACTACACTCTAAGGACTGCTGCCCCTCGTTTCATCTGTTCATTTATGTGTGTTGTTCTGAAGTCTGTCCTCACCTGCTTTGCCTCGTCAGTATTAACCATTTCACGTGGGGGACTGATTACCACAGTTGTTCTTGTGATTATTAGGTTTTGACATCTATTTTTTTAACTGGTTTTTACATTTTGGAAAGTTTACTTGTCAGTTAATACTGTACTTGGGGAGGAATAGTTTATGAATTATAGGAGCAACTTGTTTCCCTCCGTGCTTATATAAATAGTTCTCTGTATTAAAGAAATGCATTATTTTAAAGGCATGAGGTATGAAGTATGTATGAGAATTATCATCTATTAAGGCATAATATGAGACTACCATGTATTTCTAGCTCACCTCTTGAACTTACTTCACTCTGTTTTGTGGTGCGCTTCACTTATTCTCTCCTTTCCAGGATTGAATATGATGCCTATCGCACTGATTTGGAAGAACTGAATCTTGGACCACGTGATGCAAACACTCTGCCAAAGATCGAGCAGTCGCAGCACCTGTTCCAAGCACATAAGGAAAAATACGATAAAATGCGCAATGATGTTTCTATCAAGTTGAAATTTCTAGAAGAAAATAAGGTGACTTTATTCTTTACTTTCTGAGATCTTTCTGTGTACTTAAGTCTCCCTAAAGAGATAAATAGAAAGTATTTTGTTTCTGTTGACTGTCTCTCATTAGCAAAAACATACTTGATGTTCAGCTGTTGATCTTCAAAGTGGTATTGGTGTTAATTGCTTTAAAAAGTTATATAATGATAGATTGTGCTCTGGATATTTTGAAACCTTTTTATTAATGGTAAGTACAGATTTCAAGAAGAGAAGAGCATTCTTCATATTAACTGATAAATGAGAAGTGACTAAAAAGTTCAGCTTAGGGCTGCAGCTGACATAACGTAGAGGATATTAGCCAAGAAATCAATTTTTCATATTATCTCCATGTAACATGAACACATCTAAGGACTAGGACAGTGGGAGCCGAGACAGACCTGCTGTGGGCTTCACCCAGAGATGGATTCAGAGAGTAACAGGCTCATGAGTTTTGGGTTCGGTAAAGTACAGTTTCCCGTTTTAACATTTTCCCATTACATGCGTTCTCAATTTTGTGAGGGGGTTGCAGTTCTGGAAATGAGAGAGTCAGTAGTGAGCACGGAACAGGGCAGGTGAGGCTAGGTCCTGTAGAGATGGGGGTCTTACCAGTGCACACTGTGGTCCCCTTCCCGTGCCTTTCACATCCTTGGAAGTTGTGATAGGCCTTCAGCTCTGCTTTCTTTCAGGTATCCTCTCAAAAATTTTCTTCGGTTCCAATTGTCTGTTGCTCTCTTTCTGTTTGCCTTAACATTTCCTCAGAAACTCTTCTGGTTACCATAAAAGCTTCAGAATGATAAGTTGCCTTGAGCCTTACTAATTTCGGCACTGTCACTCCCCTTTTTTTTAGCTGCAATGGGTGACAAATACTCATGTGAACACATTACAGTGGCAGTAAAGGGAACTGCAGCGGAGTTATCAGACAGATTGCTCGGCATCATTCAAACAAGAGCCCAGAGCAACCTGTTAGCTTCCGTCAGCTGAGCGCATAAGGTAGCACCATGTTCGTCATTCATGTATCTGTCCATGTATGGGTCAGTTACACTGCACAACATTTTAATGGGGAAGACAACATCAATACTTAGATAGAGATGTATACTTTGAATAGGAAAATATTTTTTACGTACTGCCCTATTTATAATGGATTTGCATTAGACAGTGTGCTAGAATTTTGGGGGCTCTATCCAAACCTGATTTGAAGGGAAAGAATTTGGGGGTTCACAGCCTCTACAAATAGAAAAAATAATTTTAGGAAATTTATAAAATGGTAATTGCATTCCATTGGGATCTAATGGTATTGTGTGCTATTCTCTAGTGAAATTATAGGTAATTTTTGTTTTCTACAAATTTTTCTGTATTTTAGACAATTTCAAAAGGTTGCGTTGCCTTTTTAAAAAGAAGGGAAAGTTATTTTGAAAGAATCATTACCTTTAAACCAGCTATGCTTATATGGGTTTTGCCAGAGTAAGTAAAAGTGAGCAGATTACACAAGGATAAACAGTGGCCAGTGACTGCTACTTCTCTTGCCGTAACTATTTGTGAAACTTGGCAGGGATCTCCAGAATCGGACGTGAATGGGGAAGGCACTCTGTATGGTTCCGCGCTCTGCAGTTTGCATGTATTCTCTCACCTCACCCTTGCAGTAGCCTTCACTGCAGTAGCTGCAGAAAGGAAAGGAGGCAGTGGCTCCAAGACTGCGTGACAGGGACTGGGAAGCCGACACAGGACTCTGGTTTGGCTTGAGGGTTGGGAATTTGCTCTGTTTCCCCATGTTTAGTGTGGGAGGATGACGCGTGTTCAAGTGGAAACAGTTGGTAGGAAGTCAGTGGTGTGCATTTGGAGTCGGGACGAGCAGGGCCAAGGCTTCAGAGAGAGAGGTTCAGAAGTCATGGCTTTGAAAACAATGTCATTGTCACATCTTTTTGACCTTTCTTACTATAAAACAAGAAAATAAAACTGCCTTTATTCTCAAGGATTTTATGTTCTTAGATAGCCTAGAGATATTCTTTGTTTTTGACTTTCCACAGTTGTTATCAAGCTAAGTTTCCATTTGAACTCAGTAATCAGGTATGTCTAAAATAGAATCTATAAAGAAACTAAAATCTTTTTATCTTTTTTATTCTTCAAAACTATAAAGAGGTAATGTTGGCCTCTGTATTTTAAGCAATAAATAACTATAATTTGGTTGGAGACGGATCCATAAGAATACTCTTGTTTTTTTTCTTATTGTTGTTGAGCAACTTTTTTTCACCCTTTTAAAAAATTGTTTATCGCTCTGAAGGGAGGAAGAATCAAGCCGAAGACCTGTCTGTCGTCCACGTTTGCTTTCTTGGCAGTTTGAAATTCCAGAAATCTGGGGGGTTTTGTTCTTTTGTTAAACTACAGCCACATTTGTACCTTAGTCAGTTGCCAAGTAATCTACTTAGCACTTGAATTTTAACAAAAGTCCATATATTCTTTCTGTTTCTTAAATATTGTATATTGAATTTTTTTTAAAGCCAAAATATCTGAAACATCAGTGAGTTTGCTGTTCTGTAATTCGATGGTGTTGTAAAGGTTATTGCTATTTTTAAAAGCTGTTTTTGCAGCTTTCTGGAGGCGGCATCGGGGCTCTCTTCTGGCTCTCAGCTCACGGCTGTTGTGGTGACTTCCCACAGCAGCACCCCTCTTCTAAAACGAGGTGCCGGACGAGCAAACACCAGGATGTCCATACAGTAGAAGCAAACAGTAAGGACCATCCTATGGCTGTTAGAATACGTTTCAGTGGCCAAACATTGTGAGAATATTTTTGTTTGTTTTGTCCTTAAAACTTTTTAAACATTTTTGAGAGGGATTGAAAAGTAGATTCTTAGCTGTATTTTAGAAAAGTGAGATGATAATATGCAGTTACCCTAACCTTCCTTTCCTGGCAAAACAAAGGAAATAGCTATGTAAAATACACACAATCCTGTGTACGTGCATGTGTTAACACTGAGTGATAGGTGCACATACCTGTGTTTGTTACAGATTTCTGACTATGCTTAGAAATAGTTTCATTCTTACTAGAAAACATTGAATTCTTCTACTGTTTACAATCTGTGCTCTCTATTCACCCATCCCCATGATGTACTGGGTTTGTCTGTAACCTGAACAACCCTTATTAATCTCCGATACTCTCTTGTTTATAAACAGCATTGGCTTGCACAGCATTAAGGACCAAGTTAATTAGGCTCCTCTGCTGTGTGCCCTTTCATCAGTATTTCTCTCTTCCTAGACCTTAAGTGATGTAACTTGAGCCGTCTTGTGGATTAAGTCAGTTTATCTATCTTTGATTGTTCCTTTCAAGTTTCAAAACAAAACACAGGCTACTTTATTTAGTAAAGAGAAAAAAAGTAGACATTTCTGTTGCTTTGTAGACTTTGTGAGAAGAGGTACCATGCCTTCTTTTACGACGCTCATGATACCTAGCAATGGTATTAAATGTATAGTAGTCATTTACCAAATGTGTGTTTGCATTTCCTCCAGAATTAGAGATACACTGGAGGCAAGTGAGAGAGATGGAAGTAAATGGGAGTAAGCTAGCATGGAATAGAAGGGCGCATCCTGATTACCTCACTGTTTGCTTTCTTTAGTGAGGGCAGAGCATACCGTCTCAGAAATGCTTCTGTTGTCTGCAGTGTGTACTGTTTACATAGAAAGAGGAAGCAAAAAGTTAGAGGAGAATGTGCAGATCATTGTGAGCGACCCATGTTTATTTTTTTTAAACAACTTTTATAAGGCTTGGAATCACATAGATTATGAAAAAATAATTTAAGATTAATGTTTCTGTAATTTAACTCAGAGGTGGTAAATCTCTTTTCAAGGTTATTAATGTTTTAGGGGAAAAAAGAAAACTCTGAATGTGTCAAAGATTTAGCAGAGCATCTTAGGGTATAAGTAATAATAATAGTAATAAACATTTATGGATTGGTATGTGTAAGTATAATAAGCAGCCTCAATGCTGTGCCAGATATAATTACTTACACTTGGATCCTGTGAAACATTCCCTTACCCATATAACTTTACTTCCAGACTTAATTCCTCAGGGTATTTCATCAGGTAGTTGATATAATTTTATGTTGTTATTGTCCTTTTTTCCATTTGTTTAACAAACCTTTTTTTTTTCAGGTATATACTGTGTATAATTTCCTCCTACCTTCTGAGTTCTTCTGGCTGGTCTAATTAAGTTAACATGAGACAGATTCACAGGAGATGTCCAAAGTTTATTGCAGACGCATGTGTGGGGTATCGTAAGAACATGAGACCCAGGGGCAGTGGGCAGTTGAGGTTTGTAGGCCAGTGTGGACTAAGGAGATGGGGGCAGGGCTCTGGGATTTCCACGGGAAGGCAGGCAGTGCACAGGTAGAGGAGAAGGAGCAAACGTGTGGTAAACGAAGTTTTGCCTGTGCCACTCAGAAACGGAGACAGGCAATTCCACAAGCAAGCTCGGCCACGTTTACTTTATATTATGGTGTTAAGGTCATGCTCCCTGTTAAGGTAAATCAGGGTTTCCCATCTGAATTTCTTTAGTCAGGTGAGGGGAAGGGTGAAAGTTTCTTTCTGAGTTTTTTTGTTTCTTAATAACCAGCCTGAAAACAATACCCCAAAAGGCATATTTTGGGGTGGCAAAACCTTAGTCCTGGCTTCACCAAGGGAGTGTTCTGGATACTGGTGGTTCCCACTGAGCAAAGTAAAAACAAATTCTACCCTCGAAGAGCATATAGGCTAGCAAAAAATAGGACATTGATCAAATCATACTCTCAAACATATATATAATTTTGGCCATGACCAGTGCATTCAAGTAGAAGTCCATTGTCGGTTAAGAGTGGTCAGGGCAAGATTCCATGAGAAAGTAACGTTGAGTGTTAACTAGGTAGAAGGGGAAACGAAGAGTATTCCGGGTAGAAAGAACACATGTGTGGCAGCCCTCTGGCTGAGGCGGGGTGAGGGGCAGGGTGGGGCGTTCACACAATGAGTGTGACTAGAGCACAGAGAGAAGACTGGGAAGCACGCGGGGGCCAGACTGTGCAGGCCTTACTGACCAGGCCTTACTCAGGAAAAGCTCGTTTTAATACCAGTGGGAAGCCGTTGAATGAATTCTTGGCAACTGATAGGACTGAAATATGGAACATAGGTGCTAGCGGAACCCAAGAGTGAACCTAGTGGTTTAGACAAGATGACGAGAGCTTGGATAAGGGTAGTGGAAATGGAGTGAACTAAAGGTTTCGAGAGATACTTTAAAGGTAAAACAAATACATGTAAAATACTGAGAACAGATTGATGTATAATTGGCACCTTTGCTGTATTATTTCTTTATTCAGCAAATATTCATGGATTGCTTTTTATGTGCCAGTCACTGGTTTAGGCAGCAGAAATATAATGGTCTTGCCATCAAAGAGCTTATACTCAAGTAAGAGAAATGGGCATTAGCCAAATAATTACAAAATGCAAGTTCGGTGTGTTGTGAAGGGAAGATAAAGGGTCCTGTGAGGACTGGGGGTTGCTGGGGGGATTGTGGAAGTGCAGCTAGAGGAGGAAATTGGGGCTTGCTTAGACCCAAAGGAATGGAAAGGAGTTAACTAAAGATGTGTGGAAGAGGAGATTTTAAATAGAAGGAATAGCGTAAGCCCGCGATTTTCCATCTTTTCCATCTCATAACGCACGTAAACTAATTACTAAAGTTCTGCAGCACACCAAAAATACGTTTTTTGCCAATCCAACAAAAAATAGGTATAATTTTGATTCATTCACATTGGATGGCTGTTGTGTTGGCTGTTGTCATATTTTTAATTGATAATTTAATTTGATAAGGGAAAAGAGGCCCGTGCCTCTGACTAAACAGTCAGGTATTGTGTGTTTTAAACATTCTTGCAGCGCACCAGTTGAAAATTGCTGGGGTACACAAAAGCCAGCTGATGATCAGTGAGGCCACAGCCTGAGACTGGGGAGAATAGCTGTGATGAAGCTGCCGCGGATGGTTAGGGCCTACACAGGAAGAAAATGACATATGTACATGGGTATTCGTGGCAGCATCCAGTACTGTCAAAAGATGAGAAACAGTCAACAGTTCAGCAGGAAAGAACTAGTCGAATAAACTGTGGTTCATTTATATAATGGAATACTTTGCAGCTGTTCTTTAAAAAAAAAAGTTATTGAGAGAAAGGGCCTCAGAACATAATGTTAAATACCAAGAGCAAGGTGCAGAGCAGAGTACATGCTACAGTACCATTTGTGTACAAAGGGGAGAAAATAGGATGTATAATTACATATTCTTCTGCTGGCTTAAAGAAAAACCAAAAGAATTAACTAATTAAAATTGGTTATCTATTAAGGGAACAGAGTAGCTGGAGACAGGCATGAAAATGAGACTTCTCAATATTATATACTTTTTATATCCTTTAAATTTTGATTCTAACTATTCAAAGAATAAGATTTAGCTCTGAAAAGAAAGGAAGATACAGACAGCTGGAAAATGTTTGTTTTTTGAATAGTATGCCCTATCTTTTTTCAAAATGAGACAGTTATATTTCTGTTTTCAACCATAGTCTATTATTTGTTTACATAGTCTATAATTTTCCTCTTAGCTTTAAAATCAGGTGAGAGAACAGAAGAACAGTTACTGTGTTTTGCCACGTATAATACAGTTCCACGTTTCTGTGCTCATTGTACATGGGATTATTATGTCCATTTTATACCCACGGTATGTAATCATTATACCCATGTATAGTATGCATCCTTATTTTTCCTTCAATAATTTGGGGGAAAAAAGTTTCCTCCGTTCTTAAGGAACAGATTCTAAATGGCGTGATACAGTACTTTTGATTTATGTCAGAATATTTCCATGTATGGTACCATGTTTGCTGCTGTTAGTGGTTTGGCTTGCAGATCCCTTTTAAAATTTTTCTAAACTTACGTAGACGAGGAAAATTGCCCATGGTTCACATTGCCTCCTTTCTCTCTTTAGTTAACAAGCAGAAGTTAACTATCTTTACATGAACCGTGCAACAAGAAGAGTTGAAATTAGCATTCCAAGCCGTGGTTCTCCAGAATCATTTCAGTGATTTGCAGTCGTCAGCCAGTGTATGAGGGAGAGAAAGCTTTATAATCATGAATTGCTGTTTTTACAGATTTGACTTGTTTCCCTTTCTTCTTGGTGGTTATAAGGCACTTATGTTTTCTCATTCTTTTTGGTCAGAAGTGATTAACTGATTTGGAGGGTAGCATTTGGGTTTCATTGTTTTGTCGTATCTGTTGGAGGGGAGGGGACTGTCCCGTCCTTTCACTTCGCGTGACTAGGGTTCACTGATAAAAGTTTGCTTCTTAACCGTTACCCCTGTGATGTATCTGTTCTACAAAGTAGTTGATGCCTGTGCCCTCCTCAGGTCCGCATTTCACTGGTTTTGCCAACCTCAGGTATCACCCAAGTCATTTTGTCAGGTTTTGTAGTAAAGTTGAGATTTTAAGTGATCAATGTAAAACGTGAACATATCACTAATAATCTGCACTGGTTTTAGTGACAGTGGCATTATGGTACTTTTTTTACTTCTTAGTAGTTACAGTCTCTTCAATTTACTTAAAAGTAGAACCTTTAATTAGTGTTCCTGAATAAGATCTCAGAAGACACTGGCAGTGTTTAAGAATTTGACTTTACATTGTTCTTTTTAACCTTTCCTTAAAGTTCTCTCAGTGCTAAATGACTCAGCACTTTAATGTTGACTATATGTATATATATATTCCTTCCATGACTCATCTATGCTTTGCTTTTTTAGATTAAAAAAGTCATTTGATAACAAAGTTTCTCCTTTATTGCTCTTAAACCTTATAACATTCTGATTTTCTGTCATTATTTCTGTCTTTTAAGTTTTCAAAAGATGCTTTTCTAAAATTCAACAGGTTTTTTAAGGTGCTTATTTAGGGCTTGTAATGCCTCATCCTAAAAAAGATTGCGCGAAAGTGCTGTGACAACCTCCCCGCTGACAAGCAGCTGACAGTCTAATGGAGAACGTTTAGTAAAGTGTGTTGTGTACAAAATGCTGAGTTAAGCATGAAAAAGAAGAAATACAGAGTTTGGTGAAGACAAACCTGAGTGTGGGCTGCAGGGACCTGCTAGGCCAGGTGGCAGTTGACTTGAGCAGGATCACACACAACTGAGTAACATGAACATTGGTGGGCAAAGGCTAGAAAAAAAATTCTTGAAGAAGCTCTTAAGAAATTCTTGAAGAAATTCTTAAATTCATGTTTAAATGATCCAGTAAACTTGGTTAAATTTCCTGTTTTCATGCTAAACCAGAGCATACTACTACTGTTTATGGATTTCTTTAAGAACAATAATGGCTTTATCATACATTTTAACAAAGCTTTTCCATTAAGTTTATAAATAGTTGTTAGGTGCATAGGATCAGAATGTTGTAAGTTGTATGAGATAGGGTTCTTAATCTTAAAATAAAAATTAGTTTTCCAAGCTATAATACAGAAAACCATAATTAGGAAAGAAAACTATTTGTGAATGTAAAGATGAGTGTGAATAGGCCATTGGTTGAACCAAAAGACCCCATTGTCCAATATCTGAAGGCCACTGAGAACTGGGCCACCTAATTGGTGAAAGGGAACACCCAGTTTCTCACCTACTCTTCTGTACCTCAGTTACCTTTGAACTAGGAGCTCCCATGCTAACATGAATGATTTATCTTACTTAATATTTCCTCTGGCAACCTGCAGGTTTCTTCCTTCCCCAGTGTATTACTCTGGTGCCCAGGGCCTTCTCCACTTAAAGCACACACCACACTGGGCTGGAACGCCTGCTGGTCCGTGTCTTCCCCTGGGGTCAGCTCCACGGATGCATCTGTAGAACTTCCCCTTCTTACAGTAGACAGTGATCTCTGAGTGAAGCGTACTGGCAGTGTTTAAGAATTTGACTTTACATTGTTCTTTTTGGAGGAAGCTCTCTAAAAGATCGATGATGGGCCAAGAAAGCCCATAATTATACACTTTTAAATAGTTGGGGGTAAAGAGACGAATTGATCCTTTACATATTAGTGGTCGGAGGCGTCTTACTAGAGAATGACTTTATTCCAGCTTTTTCTCACAGCCACTACCCCAATATTGTATGTGTAATATACACCCCTACTTTATCAGACTTTTGGGAGAGCCAATAATTAATTTGAAGAACTTGGCAATTAGAAACATATTATAACGAATAACTTTTAACTGGAAATTGCCCCTTTTTCTCAATTACTTCAGTATCTCTGATGAGATATGTAGTATAAATTTGATTGGGGGGAAAGAGTTCGTTTTTATGGGTTTGCTGCCTACAGAGTAATACTTCTCTTCAGGTTGTTCAGTCAGTAGCTCTGTAAATGGTATTTACCTTCTGTTGACACAAGCTGCATAGGCAGGGGAGCAGTGTTCGGAGTAATCCGCTTGGCATCCCCTGTCAGTCCTGCTCTTAAACTCCTCTTACCCAGTTTCTGCTTTAAACCCCAGCTTGTCTCTGCCGTCGCAGTCAGTGCCGAAGTCTGTTTTGCCCTTTAACAATTAAAGTATTGTATGCTGTATTTTAGGTCATTCACCAGATGTTGCTGTAGTGGTTTTGCTTATGTCTGATCTGGGTTGCTCACTGTTTGGCAGATCTTTATGAAAGTTCTTTGTAATTGAGTTCACAATGATTTAGTGTATTTCTAAATTACTGTAATTGTTTCTGATGTTAGGTTTTGAAAATGTGTCAATTCGTCGTCATCCTGTTTCTGCCTGGAATTGTTACCTCTGTCTTCTGTTGCTCGTATTTTAAATCTCTGTTTCTCTATTGTATTTTATTTATTCTTATAACCACTTTAAATCTTTTCTAATTTAGGACATACATCAGTAAATAGTTCATTATAGATTTTTTGTTGCTCTGTAATTATGAAAGATTTAAAATTGCATTAATCTTCATAATTTTAGAAAGAATTAACCTTTATTTCTTTCCTCTTCTCCAACTCCTGTGTTAGATCCTTGGTCCTGAGGATGTTTCAATGCAGAGACAAAATTAGGAAGAAGGTTAAAGTACATCTTTTTTACATTTGTACCCTTCTTTTAAGAGCTTTGGGATGTCTTCTCTTGTTTGTTCTAAACTTTGTTTAAAAGCTTTCCCAAGCGTTTATTGCCTTATGAGTGGAGGCAGGTTAGCACAGGTGAAAGAATATGGGTCAGTCCTGTAATAAGACATTCCTGAGTCCCCCAATCTTTCATAACTACAGAGCAACAAAAAGTCTGTAATGAACTATTTACTGATGTATGTCCTAAGTTAGAAAAGATTTAAAGTGGTTATAAGGATAAATAAAATACAACAGAAAAGCAGAGATTTAAAGTAGGAGCAACAGGAGACAGAGGTAACAGTCCCAGCCCATCTGCTTCCTAGCCCTCTAACTTTAGGCAAGTCACTTAACTTTGTGAGTCTGCTTTTTTTAACTTAACGTGGAGAAAATACACTTGATCTTAGCCAAAAGGCCAAGAAGCAATGAGAATAAAAGCTTGTACAGGGTAGATGTGAAGGTGACATATTTATCTGTCACACAGAAAGTGCCTCACAAAGTGAGTGCCACCCACCATAGCAAACAATGGTCTACCAAAAGCACTTGGCTGTTTCGTTGATTCTGGAAGCTCATCACTTTTCACAATCTGTTAGTATAAACACACAAGTAAATTTAAAAAGCGCAATGACCCTAAAATATCTCCTCAAACATTTTGGCTTTTTGCCCCATCTCCTGAAAGTAGGTTTGACCTTTCCCCCACCTCACTTTCTTCCTCTCTCCTGCAGCCAGTTCTGTTTGAGAAACCAGGACCTTTCCTAGATTGACCTTTACCAGACCAAACAGCCTAGCAAAGTAAACCCGACAAACAAGCC
Organism: Micronycteris hirsuta; assembly: GCA_004026765.1. NCBI lineage: Eukaryota > Metazoa > Chordata > Mammalia > Chiroptera > Phyllostomidae > Micronycteris > Micronycteris hirsuta. The sequence continues at coordinate 238,457 of PVJI01000192.1, forward strand.
AAGTAACTTAAAATAATGCTTTCAAAGTCTTGTTAAAACTGCTGCTATATAGTGACAACAGCACAGCAATGACCAAGGTTGCAAAATTTAGTTACCTTTAAAATTGTAACTGCTTCTCTAATATTACTTCATTCTTCCCTTTCATTAGTAATGATTTGTTTGTTTAATAACCAAAACATTATTAGGATTCCATGTAGCATATCAGTCTGAACTGCACTGAAAACATTATATGAATACATGTTATAGTATAAATTAGTTAATGAAAAATAGCCAGAAAAGCAGAAATTGTATTTTTTTAACATTTTAATTAATTTCATTTAGAAAGTATAGTCACATTGAAAATTGGTTTATTTATTTTAATTTCCCTTTATTTTTTATTTAGTAGTGGTTTGATTGGATTCAAGAGTCAGTATCATTCTTGTTTAGATTCGTGTCTGATTTTGAAGACATGCTCCCAAAACTGGAACTTGTGCGAGGACAACACTTACATAATTAGCGCTGATAGGAAAGTGAAGTAAGGTATCTGTTTTGGTATAAAAGAGCTTCTGAGATTAAAGTGACAGTGAAATTTTATCTTCATTTCCATAATTAAAATTAGAAATCTGTGAATCCTCCAAGGCTCCCTCTGTTCACGGGAACTGCTCTGAAGTGTTGTGTATACTTTTAAAAGCTTTACACATCAACCTTCTCACAATTACTGGGGGAATGTTTTTGTGAAAATGGGTATTGTATCATTTTGTTGTGAAAACTAGAAGTCAGTCCTAAAAGCACCCTCTCTCCTTGGTTTCCCATGGATTAAGTTTCATTGGGGTTGGGGACTATTTTAGACACAGCTAATGCACCGTTTGAGGTTTTGTTAATGAGCTCCCAAGTCTTCCTCAGCTACAAGAAGAGGTGTGTCTCCATGTTGGTTTGTCACCTACCCCAGGGAGAGGGGACCGGGGCTTGTGTTGACATTGGTAGGCTTAGCTGAGGGTTGTCTGCTGCCCTTCCCACTTTCTCTCTGGCTCTGATTCGCTAGACTGTTACAGTAGCTCTGGGGATCGGGTACCTCAACCAAATCTGTTTATTGTCTCCTCTAATTCTAAAACGTGGAGATGAAAATTCAAGTAAAAAGATTTGTGTGACCCAAAGAGTAATAAAGTAATTAGCTAGAACCTATTTCTGAAAATTTGAATTTCACACTAACTGTACAGAAGCTCCTGTAATTCTGGGAGCCGAGGATCATCCAAAATAGGGAAACAAGAAAGGCCAAATAATAGTAGTAGAGCAAGGCAGAAAATTACTTTGCGGTGCTGGTAGGCTATTAGTGTGAAAGTCTTTTTAAAAATACCTCTAAATGGGGAAGAGTGATGAATTAATGGTGGGACATAAACTTCAAGTTGGATTTAATCTCTAAAAGAGGAGCTAGTTTCTCTCCTTAAAAGTAGATAGGAATAATGTTTTTCTTTGAGTTTCCAGATAGTTATGTGTACCTCTATTTAGAAAGCAATTATTTTTCTCAAAATTTTAGTAGAAAGGAACCATAAAAATCATCTTAATTCAGTTTTTTCATTATGCAAGTAAGAAGAGAGTTCACGTAGTAAACTTGGGGCAGAAATGGGAATGAACCCCATTTTCCTGGACCTTTTATTCTGCTTCAGCTATATGAGCTTCCTTCTGCAGCTAACAAGAGCCTCTACAGACAAAGAAAAAGATAATCTAACTAATGGACAGAGGAAAGTACATAATTAATAAATGGTTTATTTGTAATAAATTTGCTTTGTTCCTCATCCAGAAAATGTCATTTTTAGAGAAGGAAATTTTAAAGTGTGGTTTGCAGAAATTCAAAATGCATCCATGTGAGTTCATGAGGATTGTAATATTGTATTTTAGGGACAGATAGGAATTTTCTGAAATTCTCTGTGGCCCATTACTTCAGATACTATGAGCAAAGGTGAATTTCGTGATGATAAACAGAATTGATTTATGGCTATAGAGAGGATTAGAATAAAAAAATTATTTGAAACTTTCTAATTTAGCTTCACTTTTATATCTGTTAACTCATTTATAGTCTTATTTTTACTATTGTATCTGAAATGAATCATAAAACTTCATTATTTTTTCTTTATCTTCTTAAAAATAACACTTGATATACATAGAAAATAATATATGTGATGCAGATTTAAGCTATAAAGCATAATAATATAATGAAAATCTGTGACCCTACCACCAACCCAAGAACGTGAACATTCCCAGTAATGTCACTGTCTTCCTCTTCCTTCCCTAGCCCACCCCTTCACCTCTGCCGCCCCTTGCATTTCACAGATGTCCGTTCTGCCGTTAAAGGACGTGCACACTGTTCCGACTGTGCCTCATGGGGCACTCAAGTGCCCCGCTTTGTAAAATAAAGCCAAATTGTGTTCCAGTGCGGATGTCCCGTTTCATTCCACTGGCAGTGTCCACATTCTCTCCAAGCAGAGTGCGTAAAACGGTGCTGTTCTGTGTATTCACTTTTATTCCCCTCACTATTCATTGACCACATGTGTTTCTTCCAGTATAAAATGCGACTTCTTGCCTTCGCCCGCACTTCTGTTGGGTGTCTGGTTGTTTTTGAGGAGTTGAAGTTCTCTTTCATTTTGTTAGTGCCTTTGTGCCCTACTTAAGAAATCTTTTCAAACGCAAGGCTGTTGGATTTTTGGTTATATGTTCTAAAAGTTTTAGATATTTTTGTTTTTCACAATTTCAACTCCACCAGGAGCTGGTTAGTTATATTTTATTTATATTCTGTGAATTAGGAAATCAGTTTTCTCTGCAGGTGGTGAATAGCCAGTTTTCAAAGCATCATTGTTTTTTCCCACAGCTTTATTGACATATAATTGACCTGAGTAGCCAACTGCACATACTTAAGGTGTACGGTTTGGTGAGTTGTGATATACACAGACACCTGTGAAACCACCACCCAAACTAGCTGTGTATTCATCACCCCCGAAAGTTTTCTCCAGCCTCTTTGTAATTCAAGCCCTCATTACCAGGCAGCCACTGATTTGCTTTCTGTTACTGTAGATTAGTTTGAACATTCTAAATTTTATATAAATGGAATTAAACAGTTTATATTTGTCTCCTGGGTTTTTTCACTGAGCATAATGTTTTGTGATTCATTCATGCTGCGTGTGTCACTAGTTTATTTCTTTGTATTGCTGTGTGATATTCCATTGTATGGAAACTCCAGTTTATTCCCCTGTTGATAGGCGTTTGAGGTGTTTCCAGCTGTAGACCGCGACAGCCAAAGCTACTGTGAACGTTCATGTGCAGGTACTGGTGTGGACATACAGATTCATTCACCCCTCTCAGGTCGGGCGCTGGGAGTGGAGGGCCTGTGTTTCATGTACCCATACATGTGGGAATAGTAGGTTCGTGTTTAACTTTGGGGAAACTGGCAAGCTTTTCCAAGGTGGCTGTACCATTTTACATTCCCACCATCAGTTTGTAAGAGATCCATTTGTTCCCGTCCTCGCCAATAAGGCATGGTAGTTGTTAATTTTAACCATTCTGGTGGGTGTGGCAGTGGCATCTTGTTGTGGTTTTACTAAGAATTTCGCTAGTGACTAAGGATGTCAAGTATCTGTTTTCATGCACTTGTTTGCCATCATGTATTTTCTTTGGTGAAATGCCTACTCAGATCTTTTCCCCATTTTATTCTTTTTCATCTTCTTATTCAAGTTTAAGAATGTTTTGACAAAATTTTATTGTTTAAAGATTTTATTTGTTTTATTTTTAGAGAGAGGGAAAGGGAGGGAAAAGGAGAGGGAGAGAAACATCCATGTGTGGTTGCCTCTTGCATGCCTCCCCACTGGGGACCTGGCCCACAACCTGGGCATGTGCCATGACTGGGAATCGAACCAGCGACCCTTTGGTTCACAGGCCGGCACTCAATCCTCTGAGCCACACCAGCCAGGGCAAGAATTCTTTATATATTATAACATCAGGTTCTTTGTCTAATACATATTTTGCAAATATTGTCTCCCTGTGTGTGCTTCCCTTTCATTTTTATGTGTCTTTTGAAGAGAAAAATGTTTTAATTTTGATAAAGTCCAATTTATTGTTTTCTTTTTACAATTTATGCTTTGTGTGTACTATTTAAAAACCTTTGCAAAACCCAAGATCATTAAGATTTTCCTTTTATGTGTTTTTCTAGAACTTTTATAGCTTCTAGCTTTGACATTTAGGCCTTTGATCCATTTCAAGCTAAATCTGGAGATGTGAGGTGCAAGGATCAAGGTTCACTTTTCATGACTTAGTCCTTGATCTCTTCTGTCCATTCACTCTCTTGAGGACTTATCTACTATCTAATCATGTGCGTTTGAACAGCATCTGCATCTGTACTGACTCTCAATGTACATGTCCAACCCAGACTGCTGTCCTGAACTCCGTTCAGTCTCAGAAATACAGTTACCTATTCAACATTTCCGTGGATATGCCTGAAAGATCCACCTCTCCCCTCTTCCACATCTCTCTTTTTTATCGTGCTAGGTGAACTTCACCTTTGCACAGTTTCTGTCTTTGAAAAGGAGTAACTCTGTATTTCTTCTTCCATACAACCCTTCTCAAATGCTTCTGACACTAGATGTGTGGGTGTTTTCCCACGCTGACCAATCAACTCTCTGATTCTCTGGATGCCAGCGGGCATCCCACAGTTCCATTCAGCTCTGACACTGTGGACCCCCACCACCATCGCCACCTCCAGACCCAATGGGAAGACCAGGTTGTCCCTTGTTCTCCTGACCAACTGGCTATAAATCAGTGGTTCCCACAGTCCCCTCCTCAGATTCAGTCACTTGCTAGAGTGGCTCACAGAAAACAGTTTCCTTAGTAGATCAGCAGTTTGGGACAGATAGTAAAGGATGAAAATAAACAGCTGCATGAAGAGTTGCATGGGGCCAGGTCCGGAGGGGTCCTGAGCACAAGAGCTGCTGCCCCCTGGCGCTTGGGGCATACCACCCTCCCCACATGCGGCTGTGTCACCAACCCAGAAGCTCTCCAAACCCCAGACGTCAGGGATTTTTATGGAGGCTTCGTTCCGTAGGCATGATTGATTAAGTCATTGTCCATTGGTAATTAGTTCAGCCTGTAGCACCTCTCTCCTCCCCAGAGGTTTGGGTGGTGGAGGTGAACATTCCTGTCTCCTGATCACAATTTAGTTCCCTTGGTAACCAGCCCCCATCCTGTGGTTATCCAGGGGCTTTCCAAAAATCTCATTAACCTAAAGTGGGGTATGGTTGAAAGGGCTTTTTATGAATAATAAAAATACTTTCACCTTTATAGCTCTGCAGTTGTTTCAGAAATAGGGCAAGAGACCAAGTATTATAACAAAAGATGTTCCCATCCTCTTATCATTTAGAAGTTACGAGGATTTTAGGAGCTATATTCCAGGAATGAGTACGGAGATCAAGTCTATTTTCCTTACTATAAATCACAATATTACAGTCTTCTTACATATTTCTAATCAGTGGATTCTAAATATATGAAATTTTATTTTACTAAGAAAAGTTAGTATTTAAAGATTTGTGTGTCAGATAGGTAGACTTAGATTCCACTGAAATGGAATGAGTGCCGTTCTGTGTCAGAGAGTGTGCTGGGCCGGATCTCATTTCCTGCAACCCCTACAGCAGCACTGCACCTTCAGTTAGTAATGCATCCCTGATTCGCGGATAAGGACCTTGGCCAGTGAGGTGAGACGTAACCGTGCCTGGCATCACAAAGCCACGAGAAAGTGGTACAACTAAGATTGGCACACACGCATGCGTCCTGATTCCACAGCTCTTTCTGGTCCTTTCTGTAAAGGAAGAGTACTAATACTGGGGATATCTTACTAATGACCTAGGTGAATAACAAGTACAGATGTGGGGAGGCTGTGACCAGTTCCAGACTATGCCTCATGCAGGTCTTCCAAGGAAGTTGGAAGTAAAAGTTTTCAAAGATACTGTTACATTTACTCCAGAGCTGCAGTTAGACCTTGGGGCTGGCCAGTAGCAGCCTTGCCTTTCTTGTTTGGCTCTCTGTCCTCAACTGCTTTCTCTCCAATTCCTCTCATGGACCACAGCCACCCCAGCTTCTACCCTCTCCATGTATATGCTTTTTTTTTTACTCATTTACTTTATCACCCAACTCAGCCTTTTCCTTTCCCAGGCCTGTCCTCTACCTTTTGATTTTCCTCCTTCTTACTGTGTTGTCTAAAACCTTCTTTGTTGCTAGGAAACTGCATTCTTAACCTTTTTCATAGATGTACCATTTACCTTTTGCTTCATAATTGAAACACCAAAGCTTAGTGGCCTAGAACAACAGTGACTTACCACTTGCCACAACTACGTGGATTGGGTAGGTGGGCGCTTCCGGGTGACAGGCACAGCTGGGTTGGCTAGTGCTCTCTCCCTGTGGGCTTTCGTCCCCAAGGAGGCCAGACTGGGCTTCCTCACAAGGTGGAGGCAGTAGCCCAGGAAGGCAAGCGCTTGCTTATCAGTCCTCATTTTCTAACGTTGCATGGCCACCCTCACTTTTGTTTTGTAAAGAAACAAAATTAACTGATTGTATTTAGAGATCTAATGGGCCTGACTGAGCAGTTCCTGAATTAGGCAGGGTCCCATCTAGCAACTAGGAGGGCACCCCAGTGTGTTGTACAAAATGGAAGGTTTTTGTAGGCAGAAAGAGTGTGGGACTAAGAAGTTAAGAGTGGACTATTTCAGGCAAGGACACTTACCCTTAGGGAAAGGCAGGGGTCTCCCCAGGCAGATAACCTCCCTAGTGTGGATCTAGAAATTCCAGACTGATTGGCTTAGGATTCCATCCTGGGAGAGGCTGAAACTGCACTTAGGTTAGGTATCACACCTCGGTTTGGAGTCCTGGGCTTTTAGGAACAGTGCCCAAGGGTGTGGACATTGAGTGGGGTAATTCTCTGGGTCCATTATTGTAACCATCCACCATAATTGAATACTTCACTCATCTTCTAAATTGCCACTAGGAACCCGCTTTTGCTGTGATTATCCCATTTCCTTAGTAAGTGCTCCCAGGTGGAGACCCGCGTCCCTTGGAATACTCTCCGCATCTCAGAGCCAGGGGGCGGGGCCAGCAGAGCGCTCCGGTACCACGTTCTCTGGCCTGTCTGGGGAGCCCTGGTCTCGCCGCAAGGGCCTGCGTCGTTCCTTCCTTTTTCTTCTTTTAAGTCAAGCCCGTTATTTCCGCTACCCGTGAATCATGTCGATTATCATTTTCTGCTGTCATGTGCCTTCGCTCTCCTTGGATTCTCATACCCTAGAACAGTGCTTGACATAAGAACTGTATCACGTGTTATTTTCATGGTATTTTAATTTTAAAAATAAAGACTTGGCAAATCAAAACTATCCAGTGTTTTCTTTATAGGGGTAGATGGATACAGAAATGGCTAAAGAGACTATGCATATTATTATGGTAAATACAGGTGTCATATATAAAATGTTATGTCCTATTTTTTCACTAAGCATTGTATATCAGACATTTTTACATCATTAAAAATTATTAAAGCTCAGTTTTAATGAATATTTCACTGGATGGGTAAATGAGAGTGTATTTTATACTTTCTACTCTTGAACATTTTGCAGTTATAAATAAGACCCCAGGTAAAAAAAAAAAAAAACAACTTTATTTAGAAATCTTTGTGATGCTTTGATGATTTCTTTAAGAAAGATTTGTAGAGGTAGTGTTACTTAGTTAAAACATACTTCTGATACCATTACAAGTAATACAATACGTGTCTGAAAATAACAGAGAGTTACATGAACTTAAATAAATTGGCTTCCTGCCACTTGCTTGATGCTTTGCAGAAAACCTCAGTATTTAAAAATGTCTGGGCCGCTCACTTTTACATAAAGTTTAGCCTTAATGATGCTCATACTTGGTATAGGGCATATATCATGTAGTTACTTATATGTAATGTTTCCTCTTCAGTATTTGATTTTGAATATTTTTAGTTTGGCAGGGCATTTCATGATATTTTTAATTAATGCCCTCAATAATGCTTGAAAACGGTTCACAGAGCCCAGGCGTGCCTCCAAGGTAATGCAGGTGCCGTTAGGCACCACCACAGTAAAGCAGGTGGAGGCTCTTGCTTTCAGTTTGTGAGAAACCCGATGTCTGTGAAGTGCAGTGAAGCTGACCACAATAAAACAAGGTATACCTGTACATATTTAGCTTCTTAAACTGACCTGTCCCCTTTAGGGACATTAAAAGTCATTAAAGATAGAAGGGTCAGTGACCCTGCAAAACAATGTACAGTTGCTGTGTGTGAACTACTTTGCATTATTAAAACAGCTTTTCCGGAGGAGACACTTTGAGACCTGTGACGACTCGCCTTCTGTCTCGTTGTCATTGGTGCTGATGCTCTGTCTTGTGTTCCGCCCTGTCCGCAGGTTAAAGTGTTGCACAACCAGCTGGTCCTTTTCCATAACGCCATTGCCGCCTACTTCGCTGGGAACCAGAAACAGCTGGAACAGACCCTTAAACAGTTCCATATCAAATTGAAAACGCCTGGCGTGGATGCCCCATCTTGGCTTGAAGAACAGTAAAATCGCTCCAAAAAAAACAACAACAAAGAAACGACAAAAAAAAGAAAGTCACATTGGTGTATTTCTAAACAAGCCTAATTAAGCAGAGTTGGGAGAAGAGAAATGGGGCAACAACCATTGTAGAGATTCTCACACAAACAGCTTTAATTTTTCCCTTTTTCCTACTTTAATAATTGAACTGTTAAATGTGATGGGAAGGTGGGTGGCTTTAATGTAAACATAATTTCTATAATCTGAACACAGTAATTTTCCTTTTTGAGAAGTCCTTTTGTATTGTACGGTTGACGGCTATTTCTGTAGTTTGAAAACATCTAATATAGATTTGCACTGACCATATAAAAATTCAAGGTTTTTGGTCCTGGGAATGAGGGCCAGTTGTAACTTTTTCCAAAGGGAGGTTTACATGATTTGTATCAACATCAGATATTTTATATAAGAATATATTAAACATCTTTAAGAGATTCGTTTTCATGTATTATCTTGAAGAAAGAAACTATTTTGCAGAGTAAAATTATTTGGTGTTCCTGCACCATCCACACATAGGTAGCCACTCTAATGAATGACTGATGGCTTGTGGGGTTTTGGCAAATGCCTTTTTAAAAATTAATCTGTACCTTTGTAATTTTGTTTAGACTTTTTTTTAAGACGCAGGAATCACACTGTCATTTCTATGAGGCTTTTGAGCTTATGAGTATGCATCATCCAAAGTCGTAGGGTGGTTATGTTAGCAATCTTTTGATTCATAATGAAACCTGCTTAAGAGAATTTTTTGACAGGTGGACTTGGAAATAGTAATTCTTGATGATTTCTAGAGAAGAAATCTGTGCTCAGAAAGCTAGCTTTGAGGTAAAATTCATTTTGACAGAAGTGAGTCCATAGACAGATTTCATTGACTTCCATATGTAACAATACCGGTTAAGCCTTAAATCACAGATATGTGCCTTCTCAGTTCTCATTCAACCAATGTACATAATTCGTAAGGAAACCCTGTTCAGATAATGTTTGACCTGTCTGTTCCTTCCTTGGAGAGGAGCACCATGTATACGTGGTGGGTTTCTTTGTATTTGCTAAACCACATAAATGGTTTAAGGTGAAATCAGCTTTTGAATATACTGTTTGGTTTTTCTTCATTCCTCTCATGCCATGGGAAGACAGAGGAGTTTTGTTCATTTGCGTGACGGAAAGGCAGTGTGGGGCAGTGGCGGTGACGAGGGGGTTGCAGAGACCAGCTGCTGCGGTTGCTCAGCACGGTGCGTCTTGTGTTGTGTGGTCAGCGTGTCCACTGTGTGGTTCAATCAGTAACGTAATCCTTTTTAAATGCAAGTTCTCTTGATTTTTGTCATAGACATAAATTAATATTTTGAGAGGTATTCACCTGTTCATTTCTTTTGTGTTGAAATGAAGTACTTAAAATTACTGTTATACATGAACTTTGTGGAGTGTAAGATTTGTTATATATGTTCAAATGCCTTTAACTGGCTTTTTAAATAATATGCCTGTTTTCAGTGGTTAATACAAATGTAATGTGATTGTAAATCATAAACCTATTTTAAATCATTCCCTCCTGTGTAGTTGTCCTCTCAGAGAGCCTTATTTTATTCTTCCAGCAGAATCACTACTTGTGATAGCTCACTTAACATTCCCCAGAATGTGCCTCTGGCGTGAGTTTTGTATTCTTATTAAAAGTGTTTGCGGTACTACTTGTTTCTCTGGCTCTTCATAAATTAAAATTCAAAACAACTATTTGGAAATTCTGAGGACATACTTGTCATTTCTGAACTTCAGAAACAATGACAAAAAATGGTATTTCTGTCACTTGTAATTATTTTATGTCGGTAAGGTTTTTTGTTGTTTTTTTTCTCAGAATCTATTTTAGGAGAACATGTCTACTCTTAACCACATTTCAATAACAATTGTAGTAGCTAAGTAAGTAATTTCATGGGTTGATGATTTTTCAGAATAAATTAAAGTATTAATGATTCTGAGTCATGGGTACATGTGCAAAAGAAATAAGTAAATTAACATATTAGCCAGCAGTATATGATGGGGGATACCCCCCCAAAACAGAATTATCTCCTGGAGGGTGGGCCCCTTGTACTGCAGGCTTCCCTGCTAGGTGAGTGTTCTAGGAACCCATCTGTGTCAGTGTACCAGCTGGCGTTGTTGTGAGAGGCTGCATTCAGCTTCAGTGAATGTTTTTTGAAGACTCTTTCAATGCATTTGCCCATTTCATGATGGGTGATTTATGAGTGCACCTGCCCACACCACACCAAGTATGCAGCAGTTTTTGACCAAAAATGGGCATGACTCCTGTGCCCTACCCTCCCTATCCATCCAGTATCGTCCTGAGCGACTTTTTTTGTTTCTCACAGGGTAACGTTTTGCCCGTGTGGAACAGGTGAAACAAAAAGTGGCAGAAGCACTAAAGGCATCAAAATCAACAAGTTCAAAAACTGTTATTTTAAGATTTTAAATTTATTTTTAGAGAGAAAGAGAAGGAAAAAAGGAGAGAAACATCAATGTGTGGTTGCTTCTCACACACACTGCTGGGGACCTGACCCACAACCCAGGCATGTCCCCTGACTGGGAATTGAACCAGGGACCTTTTGGTTGGCTGGCTGGCTGGTACTCAGTCCTCTGAACCACACCAGCCAGTGTTCAAAAACTGTTTCAAGCAGTGGAAAAAATGTCTTGATAGGTGTGTTGCATCAAATGAAGAGTACTTTGAAGGTGACTGAAGTTTAAACTTGTGATAAATACACAATTTTATATAAATAAATTCCTTTTTTGAGTTCCCCTCATATTTACTTTTAAGTAACAATAATTCATATTCATTGTAGAAAACAATTAGAAGTTAATTTCTAAAAAGTTGAAGATAAACCACTTGCCAATTTATAAGTACTACAGGAAACCACCTAACTCCCCTGAAGTTAGATGTTTTAGTTAACAATTATTTATATTACAAACTCTAGCTCGCATACCCTTTAACATTCATGCATTCATCTTTGTACTCTTAGCTGGTTCCTCCCTTGGGTTGGATGCTTAGAAGTAAAAATGAGCCCTCAAAGTAAATACTCACTTTTAAGACTTTGTTATGTATTGCCAGTTGGCTTTCCAGAAAGATTTTGCCAATTTTTACCTCTAAGAACATCATATATATATATATATATATATATATTTCGCTATATATGATATTTTGCTATATATATATAGCAGTTTTGCATATTTTTAGTTGGTAAGTATAAGGGGGCATAATGCACATCATCAGCAAAACACCACTTTATAAATGTTTTAATTGGAAAGCAGCCAGGAAGATAAAGGCTGGACAATCAGGATTTGGGAAATTGTGGGGTGTGGGGCAGAGAAATACCCAACTTTTCTGTTAAAATAGAAATTATTCAAGAAAAAAAATGCACTGAAGAGCAAGTCTGTGAAATTTGTCTTCATCCTACTAAATATAAACTGAGGCATAGTAAAAATTTTAAGAATTTATTTGAGCAATGACTGATTTGAATCAGGCAGTGCCAAACCAGAAATGGTTAGGAGCCCTCCCAGACAGGAGCTGGGGGAAGAACTTTATAAAGAAGAGGCAGAAAGCAAAGCAAAGAAATTATTTGGCCATAGTTTAAGTGGTTGCCTGACTTGGGAAAGCCTAAATCGGCTGTTTGTGATTTGTTGGGAGCCGACCTACACCCATTCATTGGCATAGTCAGGATGGATGAGATGCGTCTGCACAGCAGAAGCGACTATGGCTGGATCTCTTATATGTCTCTCCTTGCATGCTTACTTCTGCTAATAATTGGTGGCAGGATTTTTAGATATTGGTACTTTACTGCTGAAAATTGGCACAATTCTTGACTTGCAGACATCGAAAGCCCCTAACTAACGCTGCTTATTGAAGGGTTAAAGATGAAATTAAGCTTTAAGCAAACCAGCTGCCAGAACGCTGAAAGAAGCCTTTGCTAGGAATGCCTCCTAAACAGTTATCACTTGGAGACTCAAGATTTATTACCCCTCCACTACCCTGGACAGGAATACTTATTATCAAGGCCAGACGAATAGAGAAGGTAGGAGTTTTAGTTAAAAATAATGAGCTGAGTACATGAGAAGCAGAAAATAAGAACAACCCCCCCCCACAAGATAGATAGCAAAAGTCCTTGGCTAAAAACTGTCTAACTCAGACTATTCATGAAAGCAACCGTTTGTTCAGCATAAGTGAAATCTGAAATGTTCTGCATTTTTTCTAACTGCTTATGTATCAGCTTTTTTCTGTTTTGATGATTGCATCATGCACCTGTTTCTTCTCATAATTGTAAAACCCTCCCTATAAAAATAAAGAAAAATTCTTTCAGGGTGTCAGTCAGATCCCCGAGGTCTGGCTGTCCTCCAGCACTCCACTGAGGGTGTCTGGAGCCATTTCGTTTCGCCTTACCATCCATCCTTCGGGGACCCGGAGACCCGCCAAGGCTGGACCGCGGCAGTGATTGGTGGTTTTTACCTTTGATTTCTTAATCTTGAAGCATTTCAAGCTTACTGAATTTACAAAGGTATTAAAGCCACCTCGATCTGATGACTTCCTTGTTGAATTAATGTAACAGTCCCAAAGCTTCCAGATCTTAGGGCTCAGGAAGGACCTGGGCTTCAGGGGTAACTTAGCTGAAACCCAGAATTTAAGAACCGTCTTTTCCATATTCAAAGTACACTGATGTTAACTGAAACTCATCCCATAGAGTATTGAGTTTCGACTAGTGTGCCACAAGAATTTTTAAAATACACAATACCTGACTATTTAGTTAGGGGCACTGACCTTTTTCCCCTAGATTGTCAAGTTTAAAAAAAAAAAAAAGACAACAGCCAACAACAATATCTGTCCAATCAATGTGAGTGAATCAAAATTAAACCTGTTTTTTGGTCAGATCAGCAAAAAATACATGTTTTGGTGTGCCACAGAATTTTAGTAATTAGTGTGCCATGAGATGAAAAGGGGTGAAAATTGCTGCCATAGAGTCTAAAATAGAAGGTTCCTTTAAAGGTTTTCCATTTAACACCTTTTTTTACAGATACGCGATAGGCCCCAAATGTATTAAACTTACTTAGCCATCCCCCATTTCCAAATATAATGCCAGATGAGTATTTGCAACTAAATATATGAATTTCCCCTTTAAATGTTGCCATTTCAACTGCATAATTAAATCAAAGTGTTAAAACTGTTTCTTCTAAAATTAAGTACAGTGTGTATTCAGTGTCTTCTAAGTTGTAAAAATCATAATAATCCATTAGCCACCAAGTGGAATAATATTATCCACTGACCTTTAACTTAAGAGTATTCTGAAAAAGAAATGTGAAGGGTGAAAAAGGTGAAGGGATTAAACAAACAAACAAACAAAACTCATAGACACAGACAAGAGTATGGTGATAACCAGGTGGAAGGTGGGATGGGGAGAAGTGGGGAGAAAGGGGGTAAGTGGTGGCTGAAGGAGACTTGACTTTGGGTGGTGAGCACAGAATATAATATACAGGTGATATATTAGAGAATTGTAACCTGAAGCCTATATAATTTTATTAACCAATGTCACTCCAGTAAACCAATAAAAATTTTTTCAAAAATCTTCACAGTCTGTGCATTTGGAATATATCTCCATTTATTTTTCTATTCTTTAATTTCTTTCATCGATGTCTTATAGTTTTTATTGTACAGATCATTATGTTGGTTAAATTTATTTTCAAGTGTGTCATTGTTTTTGATATTATCGTGAATAGAACTGATTTGGTATCTTTCTCAGATAGTTTGTTTTAAGCTTGCAAACACACAATTGACTTTGTTTCTTGATTTTGTATCCTACAACTTCATTGAACTTTTTTATTCCAACATCTTTTGGTGGAATCTTTAGGATTTTTTTACATATAAGATGACTTCATCTGCAGAGAGATCATTTCACCTGTTCCTTTCCGATTTCCACGCCATTTTATTTTCTTCCCTGACTGCCCTCACTGGGACTTCTGGGATGACGTCGAAGCACATCGGGGAGAACGGTCACCCTGACCTGGCTCCTGATCTGAGAAGAACAGGCGTTTCACCTGGAGCATGATGTGGCTGTGGGCTTTCACACGTGACCTTGTGTTTGGTACACTGTCTTTATCCACAGTTTGTTGAGAATTTTATCAGGAGAGGATATTGAATTTTGTCAAATGCTTTTTTTCTCCATCGTTTGAGGTAATCGTATTTTTTCTTTTATTCCATTATTGTGATTTGTCTCATTTATTGATCTGTGTATCTTAAACTACCCTTACATCCCAGGAAAGAATTCCATTTGATCATGGTGCATGATCCTATTAATATGCTATTAAATTTGGTTTGCTAGTAAAAAGGAAGAAAGAAAAGTAAAATTATGTATATTGAAAAGCTAAAGATAAGTGTATCTTAATCATGGGACTGTTCATTCGAAGAAGAGTATCTCTACCTCAGAATGTGCCCAGGCTCCTTGAGCCCCTGCTGGAGGTGGCTCAGGTATGAAAAATACAAGCAAATTATTTAACTTGCTAGTTTGGTACAACATTTGTATATAATTTGTACTAATTTTTGTGAAGTACTAAGAACAACTTATTTTGTAATAATATTCCGAAATATCTTTTGCTAGTAGCTCTTTTCTTGAAACTTCTAGGTTGCCTGGGAGAGTTGAGACCATCCGAGAGCCTTCATCACTAATTCTAATCAAATTTAGGCATTTAAAAAATTTGATTTCCTCTCTAATATTACAGATTATTATATTGGCAAAGACTATCCAGTAGTAAAGAGGCTCTTTTCTGATCAAAAGGCCAGTTATATTTTGCATTAGTTCAGAGCTTTTCCAAGTGTCCTTTACTATTTTTACAATATCCGAGACCTATTAAATAGAGTGACAGCACAAACAATTTTCCTTTTTTGAGGACTTTTATTAAATTCTGTTCTGTGCTCCCACTTGAAGGTTTGCTGCTCAGCAGGTTTCCTGGCACCAATGGGCCATTGTGGTAAACTGCCAAGTGGTCCTCCTAATGTACAGCAAACTATGAACTTCAGCTTTGTTCTTGTGAAATAGAGGTTGACTCTTAGTAGTTAAATAAATGGAGAACTATTTGTTATTCTGGTGTTAACTCTGATAAGGAAAGAGGAGACTCTTCATATGAAGAAAGGAAGTTCGACCCAGTCTGAGAGACGTGACTCCATTTCTGCGCCATTAATTGATTATTATACTATCAGAGCTGGAAATTTCATTTACATTTTTCACAAATGGAACCTCCACAAATGAACAAAAGCACAGTTTTGTGTGGGCCTGAGCTAGGCTTTGCCATCAGCATCCTCCATCAAAGACGGTGACCCTTCTGCAACTCTGGTTTATCATGAATTGTTAACTCATCAGAAGACGGAAAAGGAACAAGATACCATTGTGCTGGTCCTAGACAAAAGTAACAACAGCCCATGACTCGAACTTTGTGTGGCCTGCTGCCTCTGGGGCAGGAGTGTGTATTCGTGTCAGTCTCTGAGGGGTGAAATGTACACCTTGCCGGCATGAGGGCCCGTCAGGAAGAAAAGGGTGGACCAGGTTAGTATTCACCACGTCTTGGAGAGTTGATTATTGCAGTTCAACTGAAAAAAAGCAAACCATCACTGTAAAGCAACATTCTTTTTTCAAATGGGAAGTATTGTGGGGTAGGGAGAGGAAAGCTAACTTGATCTGGTTGATCTTGCTGAAAACTTTTAAAATTAAGTTTTTAGAATAATGAATCAAGTACTCAATTGTTTATATATGTGAATTTATTTTTACCCTTTCCTAAATGATTTCTAGTTCTATATGAAGAAACATTTTACGAAAAACTTACAGGTGCATGGAAGTGGCATGAGGTCTACAATTTACGTTCAAATGAATGGTTCATACGTGTACAGAGACACAGCTGACAGGGAGAGAGCGAAAGGAGAGAACAGCGTCTTGTAAGGGAGGTCGTGCGCCACCCTGGAAGAAGAAGAGTTGTCTTGGGCCACACATTAAGTACATTGCGACACGTAATCACAAAAAAAGTCTCACAATGTTTTAAGCAAATATACGATTTTGTGTTGGGCCGCATTCACAGCCATCCCGGGCTGCATGCGGCCTGTGAGCTGCCGGTTGGACACCCTTCTAATAAAGTAAATGTGGCAGTATGTTAGCAATTATTGAAATAGGAGGATGGGTGTTGGGTCATTGTACTAGTCTCTTCACTTGTCTTTTGAAAGTTTTTGTCATAATTAAAAAAAAAAAAATTAGGGCATTTGGTCCAGAAACACAGGCAGGCCCCTGCTAAGTTTCCCTTCCTGCGCTGGTTTCGGGAAACTGCTTGCTGCACTCCTGCAGCACTCAGAATCCCCCCTCTGGCCTGTGCAAGAAATTGGTTTGTACTTAGAAACACAGAAATTCAGGAGAGTGCCCAGAGGAACTGTTTTGTTTTTCAACAAAGACTGCGGAAACAAAAGAAGCTGCTGAAGAAGCAGACAGACAGAGAGAGCTTAGGGTATGAGACTGGTTAGAAATCAGGAGTCATGTAGGAAAACATGCATTCACTGAACTGGACTTTTTTTCTGCTCTCTTCCCCCTCAACTTTCTAAATCGCTATTGAAACTGTAAGAGAAGTTAAGCCCAAAAATAAAACACTAATTTTATTTTAGTTTAACACCAGTGATTTCTTCTGTCTCGGTTTTGACCCTCTTTTCATAAATAAGCATATACTACTATTTCATACTCTAGATTTCTTAAAACTTTAGCTGCTATTGTTTCACTTAGAGTAACTTAGATTGCTTAAATATATTCGTACATTAGTAATTTTTAATAACTTATTCTCAGTCTAAAAAAGTATTTTATGACTTGGCCAAATTTTCCTCAGTTCACACTTGTTAACTAAATAAATGAGCTTGAATCTTTAAAGAACTCCCCAAATAAATAATGGATGTTTACATTGTTCTCAAATTCTCTGTTTCCTGTTCCCTCACCCCTGTCTTAGGTCAGAAAACGGAAAACCCAGTGGATTAAAATTTTCTAACTAAACACCCATAATAAAAGCAGCACAGGAGGCCAGGCCATGTTTGGGGAACTGAGTTTTCACCATGGCAATGGTTACTGTGTAATCACTGGTACTATCAAGTGACTTGGAAAAAAAATCCAGGTTTAAACAGCCGTGAGTGTTTGCTGAATGACTGGTTATCTTGCCCATGTTGACTTTCATCACCTGATTCCACTACACCCTCAAGAGGTTCACATGGTCCCTGAAGTGGGTCTTACAATTTTTTCTTGGATTGGTAGTGGCCACTGGAGAAGGACAGAACCCTTTTTTTTTTTTAATTTTTTTTCAATTACACTTGACATTCAATATTATATTAGTTTCAGGTGTACAGAATAGTGGTTAGATATTTATATAACTTATGAAGTGATCCTCCCAGCAGGCCTCTCACCTGCCCACCTGTCACCATGCATTATCACAAGTGTTGCCTGTAATCCCTAAACTGCACTTCACATCCCCGTGACTGTTCTGTAACTCATCATTTGTACTTCTTAATCCCTTCACCCTTGTCACTCAGCCTCCAAACCCCTCCCATCTGGCAACCCATCAGTTTGCTCTCTGTCTCTATGAATCTGTTTTGTTTGTTGGTTTATTTTGTGTTTTAGATTCCACATGTAAGTGAAATCAAGTGGTATTTGTCTTTCTCTGTTGGACTTATTTTACTTAGCATAATTCTCTACAGATCCATCCATGTTATCGCAAATGGTAAGATTTCATTCTTTATATGGCCTAGTAATATTCCATTGTATGTATGCACTGCGTCTTCTTCCTATCCATTCCTCTTTTGATTGGATCATTTAGTCTATTTACATTTAAATTATGATCAAAGATGTGTAGTTACTGCCATTTTATTGTTTTTGTAGTTCTCGGTTCCTTATTCTCCTGTTCTCTCCTCTTGTATGTTGCTGACTTTCTATAATATTGTGTTTGCATTCCTTTCTCTTTACATCTTGTATAACTCCTATAAATTTTTGGTGGGGGTTACCATGTGCTTCATATATACCAAACTGCTTACAGCAGCCTATTTTGAGTTGATGGTTGCTTGACAGAGAAGGCCAGACCTTTACTGAATCCTTTGGACTTCCTGTGGTATGGTCTTTTAAAAAGTAATGTCTTTTATGTCATCTAAACTGTACTTCTCTAAAAAGGCTCACTGTATTTCCTCTGAAGTTTAGTTAGCATTTTCCCCAATTAAACAGCTGACATCAAATAAATTAGTTAGAAATTGCAAATGAACGGCTATAAGTCTAATGAATATTTTTAAAACCAGGAGACCTTTCCTAAATTTACAAGGGAGGGGAAAGTAAAGTGTGTTGCCTTCATAGCAGGCTGTGGCCCTAACTTGCCTTTTTGTCCTTTGAAAACAGTGCAGTGACGTAATAAGAGACCATGTGCCATCTTTGGGTTTTTGAGCTTTTGGAGTCACTATTTGTGCTCACGGCTAGAGCAGTGAAAACAAGTCTTTTTTCCCCAAGACACAAGTAGCTTCAGTTCAAGCCTCTCCAGACTTCCTTGCCAGTGACCTTGACACTGACCTCGACTTACTCTAGGAAGAACACTGCCTGTTTAGTTCTTTTAACTCATTTTTATGTGAATTTCTGTTTGCTGGTGGTGAACTGACATCACCCAATTAAGAAAACCTTCATTCATGATTCATTTAATTTCTAGTGTTCTGACTTTTCATTATTTTAGTGTCTTTCTTCTTTACGGCAGCCTCTTTGGCATCTTGTACACCTAGCCTGGGGAAGCGGTACACCTAGCCTGCGGAAGCGGTACACCTAGCCTGGGGAAGTGGTTAACCCAAGCAGTGATGGAGCTGGATGCCTGTCTGACTGAGCACAGGCTTAGTCTTTGAGACCAGGAATCCTCATCCCTTTGGTGTGGCCCAAAAAGAGGTAGAGGAACCAGCCTGCACGCTTTCCAGAGAGAATTCCATCCCAGTCCCTCCATGTCCCACAGTGCGCCAAAGCTGGAGGTGTTGCTCAGCCCAGCTGGGGCTGCCTTGCTTGGGTTGCTACTTGGTGGCACTGCTGAAATGCTTCTCTGCCTATGTTTCTTCCGGTAACCATAAAATGTTAGGCTGGCTGGCTGGTCTTTTCAGATGCTCTTTGGTCTTCAAAGAGCTTGACATTCAACTGGTGGATTCTCTTCTGGATCAGAGAAGCCTCCTGAGGGCAGAACTGTTGTGAGTGTTCCTGTAGCCCTTCCTGGGCTGTGTGTATGAAGGCATTCGGTTATGTGAGGAATGGTGATCATCACTGCGTGAGCCTGCAGCTGTGAGGGACTGGAGGCCCACGGGTGTCACTCACTGCTGATGAGGACCAAGTTAAGCTGGCAGACACAGGGACTCACCAACCCTTGTCAGAACCCGGGGAGGAGACACCGCTGAGATACGAAGATGAATAAGACAGCCCTCAGACTTTTTTGGTTTAATGGGAAGAAAGACCACACAAATCTTGGGGACGAATGGTTGAGGGGTGAGGAAGGACCAGGATGCAGGACCTGCTCTTAGTGGTGGAGGGGCGCAGCCAGCCTTGAGCTCTGAATTGGAATGTCTTGCATATGTGTGTTGGGGGAGGGTGCAGAACGGCACGTTTACCATCCTACCGCGGCAGCTTTGCCTGTGGAAACGGGCCTATCCATGTTGTGAAGCAGTATTTCATAAGCCAAATCTTAGATACCATACAATGTCATTGTTCATAGGCTTGGAATCTTAACCTCCCCCGCTTGCCAGCAGCCTAACAGAATGTGTAATTCCTTTTACCTAGTAGCACCAGCTCTTTGGGCAAAAGAGGCCAAATTTGTCCATAGCTTCAATGTAATCTCAGGAAAGTTATTGATCAGAAGATCCAGCAGCTTAATAGGTGACCTGAGTTTCCCCTGGAGGTCAACCTGGGAGCTCCCATTTTTGAGAAGGAAAAGAAATGAATGACCAGCTCCAATGTGTGGGTTATAAGCAGGCACCCGAGGGCCCGGTGCAGGAGTGCTTCAAGATTGCTCCGGGGAGCCTTAGAACCTGCCAAAATGGGTTTCTGGAATTTGCAAACAATTCCTGTAGAGTCCTTTACTGCAGTTTTGATCATTGCAGGCTGACGAAATCAGCTTATTGTGGCAGGGAAGACACACCGTGAAAAGAAAAAAAAGTCTTCACTGGTTATCACAAGAACTTTGTCGAAAGTAGGAAAACTGTGACTTTGTTAAAAGCCGGCATGTGAATAAACGTGGGGGATTTGTGTGAGTCATAATCTGCACGACTCCCGCTTTGGTCCCCTATGACCCTGTTCCTGCCCTAGCCTGCACAATTAGCCCCTCCGATTTCCTTATGGTGCCCCTGCCCAGCCTGTCGCACAGGACAAAGGGCTTGGAACCATCAGGTGACTGCTGTCGACCCTGTACCGTGAGCGCAGGGATGAGGCTCCTGTGCAGCGGGGCTGCTGGCAGGGTTCCCTCCTTGCTCTCCTTCCTGCAGGCAAGGTTTAACCTGACTGTGCCCAGCAGGCAAGTCGGCGCCCTGGGCACGTAGCCTCCTCCCTGAGACACACTGTAAAGAGACCATACTTGTAAAGGGAAGAACGCAATGCTAGAAAACATGTCAAATCTTTGATAGTGGGGGGTGAGAGAGGAATGAAAATGTATGAACATCTAACATTTTCTCTGCTTCCCCTTATTTATATTCCTCTTAAATTACAAATGTGATGTGACTTTGTGACCCCAAACTTGGGGGAATAAGAATCCACAGTGAGCCCTGGCTGGTGTGGCTCAGTAGTTGAGTGCTGGCCTTTGAACCAAAGGGTTACTGGTTTGATTCCCAGTCAGGGCACATGCCTGGGTTGCAGGCCAGGTCCCCAGTGTGGAGACACATGAGAGGCAACCACACATTGATGTTTCTCTCCCTCTCTTTCTCCCTCCCTTCTCCTCTCTAAAAATAAATAAAAATAAAATCTTAAAAAAAGAATCCACAGTGAAAGGGTATCCAATTTCCCTGGGAAGAGCAATTGCTGTGTGTGTGTGTGTGTGTGTGTGTGTGTGTGTAAAGCTGTTTCTAGCATAAAAATAATTCCATTGCACACAAAAAATAATACCAAGTGAATGAAAGTCCTGTGTTTAATTGTGTGTTTCCCTGCACCGCCCCCCCCTTCCCGGAGGGAAACAGACACCAAGGCGGCACTGCCCATCACTCACCTCACAGGAAGCACCAGGACACAATTCAAGACTTCTGGAATTTTTTTACCTGTGCCTCCAACCAAGGGGTGTGGTAGGGAGCAAGCCTACATTTTCACTTAGAAAACCAGGAACATTTTAAGACACATTAAAAGTAAAGTCATTTGCTCTTTTCTCTAGCCTAGTCCAGAGAAATCCCCACCAATAGAAAAGTACTTTGTGCGGATACATTTTAATCTCTTTTAGGGCCTAATATACAATTTAACACAAAAAGTTGACCATAGGCGCAAAACCATTAGATAAAAGGAACTTAGATATGTGAAGGGAAAGTTTTTCATCCATTTTAAACCCCAAATGGCTGAATGGTCAATACCACCTCCCTGAGTTATGTACAGGAGGCTGTTTTAGGGGCCAGCAAGTTAGAAGTGAGAGTGAAGAGAAGTCCTGCATCTAACCACTGCCCATGGTCTGTCAGCTTCAGCCTGGTCAGGCCCACAGAGGGGTGTAACTGAGCTAACTGTGAGCTGCGTGTTCAGATCGGAATCCTGTTTGCGACCAGGGCTAGGCAAAACTTGCATAATGCTGTTTCCCCCCAAAGGCTTACCCTCTTCACTTTTTTCCAAAAGTGGTCCATTTTAATTATTTCTACAAATACTTGGCTCGAGAAATATTAAGATGCTAATTTTTATGAGCTCGTTTTATTGTTGGCTATCATACCCAAATATTCACCATCTTAGTACAAAGGGACTGTTCCTAACCGGGCCACTAAACTAAATACAAACTTAATTTCCAAGGAAAGTGCAGAGGGCTTTACAAATTGCTAAGTCACCAACATGTCCTTTCACCTACGTCTGTGTGCCCTACAAAGCCTTGCACGGGATGGGCACACAGTATTTCCCCAGAAACACACACACACACTATGCCACACCACATACCAATGCTGTTGATTCTCTGGGTTTCTGTTTGCACACTGCCTGTACTGCATGTGTTATGACTTCAAATTACTGTTTGCTTTTCTAGCTGAGAAGGGTAAACGGTTTGAAAACAGTTAAAACCAGTAGCATAAGAAAGTGACACCTGACATGCTCTCTAACTTAATTCCTTTTACTGAGACACACACTTTTTGATGATGGGTAGTAGAAAGAAGTGGTGTGCTTTTATGTTATATTTTAAAGCTGTTTTGTTTTCCTCCTAAAAATTTGAATAACAGACAGACCCTATAATTATAATGAACACCAATCAGTTTCCCAGGCACTATACTAATTGCAAACTGAAAAACGGCCCGGCTGGGAAGGGTTTCTCAGTGACATGTCAGTGATCTATACGCACTATGGGTTTGAACTGCGCGGGTTCGTTTATAGGTGGATTTTTTCCCCAGTAAGTACTATAAATGTATTTTCTCTTCTTTTGATTTTTGTAGTAACATTTTCCCACTCTAGCTTACTGTACTGTAAAAATACAGTATATAATACATATACAAAATATATACTAATTGACTAGTTTATCAAGTTTTGTTTTTTTTTTAAAGATTCTATTTATTTATTTTTAGAGAGAGGAGAAGGGAGGGAGAAAGAGCAATGTATGGTTGCCTCTCACATGGCCCTCACTGGGGGCCTGGCCCGCAACCCAGGCATGTGCCCTGACTGGGAATCAAACCAGGACCCTCTGGTTCCCAGCCCGCACTCAATCCACTGAGCTACACCAGCCGGGGCTAGTTTATCAAGTTTTGAGGGAGTCAAAAGTTCTATGTGGATTTTCACCTGTGTGGGGATTAGCGCCCCTCCCCCCCCCGTGTTGTTCAGAGATCAACTGTGTTTTTCTTTCCTTGGTCTCCACTTCCATCCCTGCCTTCAACACACACACACACACACACACACACACACACACACACACACACACACACCCCTTAGAAGGGAGAAAATGGGTAATTTGCTCTGTGGAAAGGTAGACAGGCAGGGACAAGGGTCAGCAGGTGTCTACTTTCCTCACTCCTACACATTGGGTAAGGGTTGTCTGTAATCCCCCCCCACCCTCAAACAAATCAGGAGCCATTACAAGCAAAGTACCTGTACTTACTTCTGGCAAGGGACCTGCCATTGATGCTGCAGGGATAGTAGCATGACTTGTGAAAGCATTTTCTATGTAAAACTTTCAGAAATCACTACGTAGCATCCAGGAAAAAGTTTCTCCTAATGACCAGAGCCTAGTCTTCTTATTTTTAATTTATTTTTTAGTATATTTAAAGGCAACCTACTACTTAAATGTCTTAGCCTGCAGAAATAAGACATCATTTTGTCTGTTCAAAGTTGTTTGGAAAATTACAGTAATACAGTGTCTGCATTTTGCCCAAAAGATATTTGATGCAAATTTGCATTCATAGTGATGGCAATGATTCTACTTATTTTGTTCATTCTACAGCTTCCACCCTTTGAAGGAAACAAGGTCTAGCAATTCCTCTTAGAAATGATCGTTACTGAAAGGGTTGGTGAGTCAAATCTGTTTAACTATATAGTTAGTAGTTTGTTTATTCTGTAGTTTCCAATTTTAAGAGCCAAGACACAGCCTATAATCTAAATCTGAACAACTGGTCTCATCAGATATGTTTTAAGAAGAATAAAGATTAAGTAAATCTCAGTCTATACGAGAGAGGGAGTTAAAAATCACTTTGATGCCATGGCTTCTCAGTCTTTTGGATACAATCAAGTATAAAAATCAGTTTGATGCTGCACTCCTATGCCAGAGGAGTCATTTCAGTATGTCCGCTGTGGATCCAACAGGCCACCAGAGCCAGCTCATATCCTAGACTTGTTCCTTAAGCAAATCAGCCTATTTTAGAACCGTAAGCCTGTTATTCTTTAGAGTGGATCCTGAAATTTGAATCATTTTTGTCTGAGTCTTTGCTCAGTGGTTCCTAAGGACAGATTCAAAATACTTGATGCAGGAAACCAAAAGCTCCTCAGGGCTGAAGAGGTGAAGCCAGAAGAAAGAAAATAAAGTGGGCAAATGAAATGGAACGGTCTAGAAAAGACAGCTGGGAGAGGGAAGAGGAAGCTGCACATAGAGAATTCTTCTGTAGGCTTAGAGCTGGCACCTGTGAGGCCAGTTGCCTGGGCCACATGATGCTGCTCACACAGTCCCTGAGAGGTTTGGCTGGCTGGCAGAAGTGTGAGCTGGTCACACTACCCGCTGCTCAAGAGCCCTACAGTGGCGACGGCAGCCACCTCCAAGCCACAAACTCCAGGGGCTGGGCTGAATTTGGGCACACCGGGCCTCAGAAACCTCTCTAGCCTTCCTCCCAGACAGAGTGGCCAGCATGTTTCTGGGAATGGCTGATCTGAACTCCCAAGCACAAACTTGGGTGAATTGAGGGTGTGGTTAACAATCCTCATACTAATAGATAAAGAATCAATTGCCCTTGAGATTTGCAGCCTTAGATCAATCCGTCGAGACTCTAAGTCTATTTGAGAATCGTGTTCTGCTCTATTGAAGCACTTCTTGGCCATGTAATAGGCACAACATAGAAAATAAGAGTCAAAATACACATGACATGCTGCTTGGGTGGAATGGGATGCTCCAGACTGTGAGAGATGCAGGTGGGGTGCTGCCCGAGAGACTGAGGGATGCCACTTTGTCCTGTGGGCACATATACGAACCTATAGAAGGTTTTGAACAGGTAAGGAATGGGATGAAATCATGGTTTTTAAAGTTGCTGAATGACAACAGAACAGAAGAAGAAAGGATGCTGAGGAAGTGGATACAGGAGTCCAGTTCTACTGCTCTAAGCCAGGATACAGAACGTAGTGTTGCAAGGCCCAGAGCTATGCCTGACTCATGGCCAATAGCAAGTAAATATCAGTTTCCCTTTCTTCTAAATGGGGCCAGTGTGGTGGCACTGACTATAAAGTACAGATGTAAGAGATTGTACTTGAGGAAGGGCTCAACTTTAGCAAATAGTTGGATACAAGGAACTTACAAGACAGAACCAGAGGAAGGCTGGGTTTTTAAATTTTAAAAATCAGGTCTTAAGGGGTGCCAATAGGAAGAGTACTAGTTTTGAGAGAAAAGATGAATTGATTTTAGACACTGCATTTGGATTTGAGATATTACAGGGACAATAGATTCGAGTCCTTGACACAATGGATTAGCCTCAGAGCTCAAATTTTCATGCTCCTGATTTTCCTTGGACACACACCTACTGCTGTGCTTGCAAGCTTTTTAATTTTTTAAATTATTTTTCTTTAAAAAGCTCCCTCAAGAGATATACAAGCTTCAGGCCCCCAAAACCTGGACCTGCCCGGGTTGAAGTCATAAGGCACTACCGTGGGATAACGGGAGATGAAGGGCTGGAAGAATCTAGTGACTGTCCCCCAAGGACAAGGTGGGTCAGCAGAGGAGGCCAGAGAGGCAGAGAGGAGGCCTGCAGGCCAGGATGCTGCAGGGAGATCAAAGGAATGTGGGCTGAGGACGGGTCACTGGACTTGACCTCTCAAAAATGTGACAGATTTTAGAGCACATATTCAGTATGGTGGGGGGGACAGATAGAGTCCAGGTTGGAGGGGGGCTTAAGGAATGGGAAGTGTACAGTGGATATAGATGCCTCATCTAGGAGGCTGACATACTAGAAAAGGAGAGGATGTCATTCCACTCCTTATTTTTGATATTCTGTCATTTAACTTTTGCCTCCATAGTCACACTGACCGCTCCCTGGGATTGATTTTTAACTCCCTGAGCATGGAATTGTCCATTGCATTTTCCACTCTTGGAGATTTTCTGGGGTCTGAGTAGATGGATTTCTTTTCATGGTTAGTGTAAGCCTAGTCAACCGCTAAGAAATGGTCTATTGGCTGGGATGGATTTTGTTGTGGCGATTTGTTTGTTTTGGTTTTTACTCTACTAGCTTCTCTTTTTCTACCCACACAGAGGTCGGAATTCTGCCCTGGGAGTGCAGGGGCTGAGGACCAGGGTGGAGAGGCTGAAGTCATCAGGCTGGAGTAAAAGCGCGAGTCTGTTATCTGGGCTCACGAGTCAAAGGTAGCAATGACTTCATCCCCGCGGAGGGCGCCTCCCCGCCCTGCAGCTGATTTCCGATCAGCTGGTTTGCCAGAGAGTGGTTTCCTTGGACTACTCCTTTCCCACTGGTTGGCGTCACAAGTCACTTTGAAAAAAGATGCGATTAATCTGTTCTCCCCTTTCCTCCTGTGAAGAGCCTTTCCCAGACACCGTCTGTTCGAGCGATCAGACTTGAATATAACTAAAATGTTCCTGTTATAGTCGCCATTGAGGATTAAAGGAAGCTCCGCCCGGCTGGGATTAGGCTACGTGGGCTGGGACAGTTCACCCAAGTGCTGCCTAGTGCTTCAGGGAGAAACAAGCGTGAGGCAAGAGTATGGTCTGGAGCACATTTGGATGTGCGCGCGCGTGTACACAGCGAGGGTGCCAGGGAGGCTACCGCAGAGGCTCCTTTGTGGAAGAGCTCCGGTTGGCTCAGAAGTCAGCTTGGCGCCTCCCCTTTGCTGGTTCCACGAGGATACCTGGCTCTTCGGCAACTGTCCGTACATCTCTGTCCCCCGCCGCCCCTACTTCCTTGGGTGGCTGACCACCCGGCCCCGCACGGAGCAGCTTGCTGGGAGTCGACTTCCAGGCCCCCGGGGCCCCGCGCAGGTGGAGGTGAGCGCGGCAGCGCGGCAGCGCGGACGCCGGCGTCCGGAGGGTGGGAGGGGGATGGGGCCAAGCAGGAAGGGGCGTGCTGGCCCGGCGGCGGGCGCTGGGAGCTCGCAGCATTGTTACCTGAGGCAGCGCGGAGCCCCGCCCCGCGCCGTCCTGCCCACTCGCCGTCCCGGGCAGCCCAGGCTGCAGTGACAAGGGAAGAGGCCGCGGCGCCGGGCACTCGGAGCGCGCGCGGGGAGCGCCGGTGGCGGGTGAGTGTCAGCCGCGCGGCCGAGGCAGAGCGATTGCTGCTCCGCAGCCACAGGGACCCAGCGGGTCCCTGCTCGGGAGGGCCGAGGGCGGAGATCACCCGGGACCCCGGGCTGGGGTGCTGAGTCTCGGCTGCCTTCGAGCCTCACTGGGAAGGCTCCGGACGTTAGAGCTCCGTACACACTCAGCTAGGTGGCTTTGGCGACTGCACTTCTCGGGCCGCTGAGTACAGCGATCGGTCCCTTGAGGCGAAAACGCGCGTGTCTGGACCCGCGTCCGGAGAACAACCTAGGTCGCGGGCCGCCTCTGGGTTGGACCTGGGAAGGCTGATTTTACTTCAGTTGCTAAGTCTTTTGGATAAACTGCGCCCCCACTTGATTCCCACCTGCCCAACAGCGCGCAACTGGGGGCGCCGCTCCGGGTCCCTGGCCAGCGGGGACACCGGACTTGCCCCTCCGACAGTGGGTGCTGGGTTGGCGAAGACGGATAACGAGACGGCTCTTGCTCTTGCACACTCGCTCTGGCCGTGCGAAGTTCAGAGGGTGCGCCCTGCACTTGCAGAAGTTTGGGGAGGAAGCGGGTGGGCTGGCGGGTCACCTCCAGCCGCTGCCGTGCCCCAGCCTGAGCAGAGCGGGCTCCGGGTTTAATTCTCCGACCTAACGCCAGGAGTCTCCCTCTACGGTTTTTCTCGCCGGTGGTTCCCGCTGCCTTTAGCTGAGCCGCAGTGCGGCGACGAGGCTTTCTTCCCTGCGCCCGGGACCCCAACTCGGAGGTGAGGGGGTGTCGCCTCCGAGGTGTGAGGAGGGGACGGGGCCCACGTCTACGAACAAGGAGACCTCCCCTTTCGGTTCGAGCACAGACACCCTCCCTAGTTAGCCCCCTCGCCCAGGTTCTGGGAGCTTTGTGCAGCGGAGGGGGCGGGCAAGGGGAGGGGTCGGCGGGGGCGGAGAGGGCTCTGAAGCCGCGGCACTCGGGGCGAGGGGGCGGGGTCTGGCGACCCCCGGTCCCTCTTCGACCCGCCAGTAGCACAGGCACCCGGAGGGGCTGAGCGGTGCGCCGGCTGCTGCAGTCGCTTCTGCCGGAGATACGGCGTACGCTCCCGGCAGGCGGAGGAGCAAGCCCTTCCCGGGCACCGGCCCAGCAGCCCCCGCTCGTCCCCGCACAGCAGGCGGGGGCCCCTCCCCGGCGCGCGCCCTCTCGGGGCCGCGGCGCGTGTGGGCGTCTGCCTGCGCCTCTCACGGGCTACCCCGCCCTCCTGCCGCGGGTCCAGATAAGGACACCGCCGAGGGCTCGCGTGCTGGCCGCGGGGACCTCCCACTCGCTCCGGTCCTGTTGCCGCCGCACGCTGAACGGGGCTCCCTGGGGATTCCGGCGGACGCTGCTGTTTGGCCGCCGCGGGCCAGGGGCTCGCGGCGCTCTCGGAGGCTTTGGTGCGGCCGAGCCGGTGGCGTTTGGTGAGTGGCCGGGGCGGGGTTGGGGGTCGTGGTGGGCTGCTGGCCAGCGCGGAGACTTAGAAAACTGCTATGTATCCAGACTTTTTGAAAGAAATCTCTCCCCCGATGTCCCCCATGTCTAATTTCTTCAGAACCTAGACTTTTTCAAACATGTGTTGCACAGAAACTGTTCGGCCGTCTGTGACCCCCCTCTACTGACCCACAGTTGTCTGCCTGGAATGAGTAGCCTGCCCGCGCTTCCTTCCTTCTCTCTAGAGCATCCTTTGGCCCTGGTTGTGGTTTTTTGTTGTTGTTGTTTTTGCCCCCTTGGTTTTGGGACACTGAGAGAAACTGAAAATGCACAGTCAAAAACAGACGTTCTTTCTCTGCTCGCAGGGTGTTGCGCTCCCGGGCGTCTGCGAAATGTTTATGTTTTGCTGCAGATTAAACACGCTGGCTGGGAACAGTCCTCATTGCCAGCTCTGGTTCGACTGTATGGTTGACACTCTGTGTTTAATAAAGGTATTGAAAGATAGGCGGTGAAGAGGAGCCTTTTCCCAGTGAATTAGTGGAGTGAGAGCAAAAATGTCATATTTTACAATTGCTGGCCTTGCCTTTCCCTCAAATAAAATAGGGCTGTGAGTTCCTCTGCCTCTTCTCTCCAAACCTGACATGCTCTGCCCCCGTTTGTCACCAGAAGGGTGTGGGCCAGCCCTTCCTGCTCCGACCTCACCTGTGACACATGTCAGGAATCAGGCAGAAAGGTTTTCTGGTGTGGTTTTTCCTTGGTGTTTGCTTTTGATGACTGTTGACCTAGGGGGTGAGTGGCCAGCTAGCAACAAGGACCCACTAAACCCTCTTTCAGGAAAACTCTGCGCTCTCAACTGACTTTCAGGAATATGTTTTCCTCCTAGGTACACTGAAATAAAGCCTACACACTCTCTTCCCTCCCGCCCTCTCTGTTCAAGAGAAGAGAGCTTTGGCTGTGTTTCGGACACCAAGAGCAAAGTAATAAGGTTGTTTAGGCAGGAAAGCTTAGGAAGGGGGCAGAGGGCTTCTTTGGAGACCCCACGAACGTTCTTATTCTAAGACTTTTTGCTTGCTGATGAGCCAAAGGCCAACCAAGAACACGGTCATGCTGTCCCCTTATTAAAAACTCACAGTTAAAACATGCTCAGCTGAGCTACAGCCTCCCCAGGAGTGCCCGTCACATAGACACACCTGTGCTGGGTCATGATTAGCACACAGGGGACTTAAAGTTCTCATCTTCAGAGCCTTACCATGACCGCTCTCCATTTTACTCCAAGAGGGGCGTTTGTCAGCCTGAGCACCACCCTCCGTGCCGCTGAGGCCCCCAGCCTGCAGGTGAGATGTTAAATGCAAGTCCGTCTCTGTCTGTCTGCCCAGGGGAGATTGATGGATACTTGACATTTTCCAGACAGAACCAAGCAAGGCTCATTCTGTTGTTGCTGCTGGCAGTCTCCAGCTGTGAGAAACCAGTGCCTTCAGATCGCCTGTGTTCTCCTGGCGTACTTGGAGCGCACACGTTTGCATCTTTAGCGGAGATAGTACCAAAGTAAATGAAATGTGCTTTGTGTAGCCTCTGTTTTCATGTCTGCTGAGACCGTGGAAAGGGTAGAATGTCCATCTGCACTCTCTTTTTCCTACCTCTGTCTGAGGTGAGAAATCCTGGCCCAGGAGGAAGCCCTACTGAAGCCCTGTTGAGGCCAGTGATGAAAGCGTTAGCATCTTAGCTAATCATTGCCGGAGAACTTATTCATTAGAACTGTCGGGGGCCTCAGAGTCTTGTATGTTACCCTGGGAGAAAATCAGCCAGACAACATACCAGAAACCGTGGCGTACATTTTCTTTTGTTCCTTCAACTTTTTCAAACAACATTTTGTAATCCCCACCAGAGGATATGTTTATTGACTTTTTGGGTTTTTTATTTTTTAGAGAGAAAGGAAGTGTGTGGGGGGTGGAGGGAGAGAAGGAAACATGGATGTGAGAAACATCAGTCAGTTGCCTCCCACACGTGCCCCGACCTGGGACTGAACCCACAACCTAGGTATGTGCCCTGACCAGGAATCAAACCTGCAACCCTTTGGTGTAGGGGGCCATGCTCCCAAGAAACTGAGCCACCCAACCAGGGCTCAAATAATATTCTTTCTCAAGATGAGGGGGTCAGAATCGTGCCAATGCATAGCTAATGCGTGTTACTTACTACTTTGATAAGCTTTTACCTGGTACTTTCCCTGTGTAACGTGTAATACTGAAAAGAGACTTGCCTCTTTTTGAGGTTTGGTGCTGGAAGACAGCGCTGCTGCACGGCTTCGGGGTGTGCGGTCTTTCCCACTCTTATTAGGGCCTCTCAGTTTGCTGTGAGAGGGTGAATGGCTCATCTGTGCCTGTATTTGCTCAGCACCGAGTGAGTTATTGCTTTCTAGGAGGGAGACTTTTTTTTTTTAGCTTATCACCATTTGTAACAGGGATAATCTATAAACAAGACAGTTTATTTGGAATTGAAGGATTAGCAACTCTTCTATACATAATTAGT
This sequence comes from Micronycteris hirsuta, assembly GCA_004026765.1. Taxonomy (NCBI): domain Eukaryota; kingdom Metazoa; phylum Chordata; class Mammalia; order Chiroptera; family Phyllostomidae; genus Micronycteris; species Micronycteris hirsuta. The sequence goes on from PVJI01000192.1 coordinate 270,166, forward strand.
GAATCGGAGGACCAGAACTCCTGTGTACAGGAGATATTTCATGTACAGAAGTATTTTAAAATATGTAAGGATAAACTGCCAAGATTACCTGTGCTGTCTTGAAAAAAGAAGAGTTCAAATGTAACTATAAACTGTAATTGACAATGAGTCATTTGCTTTAGCGGTGCCAACTATGAAAACAGCCTAGTTATGCCCCTAATGATAATTATGAAAACTCCTTTTAAAAGCCAGTTGCATCCCAAGTAAGCTGCAAGCTGGCTTGGATAAATATTTTCTGTTTTACCTTTGAAAATATTAACCAGTGGTGATGGCTGCACAGCACTGTGTGTGAATGTACTTAATGTTGCTGATGTAACTTAGACGGGATAAAAAGTGGTAAAAAAAAATGTTATTCAATTAATAATTGGAAATGCGATTTTCTTGCCATATATAATTTTCAGGACTTAAATATTCAAACATTTAATAAAAACATCTGTTCTTGATAGAGATAACTTAATATACAATCACTGAGTATTAAAAAAGGACGAGTCTCCAAAACCTAGTAACTTAGAGAGCAGGGAATGGAAATATTAAAGGTTTCTAGCTTTCTATGCACTTTATCTATAAACCCAACACATACTCTGAAGCAAATGTAATACCTGGAAAAAGAAAAAGAAATCATACGTACCTCTGACACCAGTTGTTAATGATAGCTAGTTATATACAGACATCCTGGTAAGGGCTGCATGTGTATTAGTTCATATATTCTTATACAAGCCAGCGAAACGGAATATCCTCCTGTGATGGAAGAGGAGGTTGAAACGGAGGGTTCGTAACCTGCCTCCCCTCGGGTTGCACATCTGAGGATCTGAGAAAAAGCAGTCTGGGTCTGGAATCTCCACTCTCATTTCCAAGGCAGTCTGGCCTTTTATGTGTGGTTCTGTGTAAAACATTTCAAAATGTTTGAGTTGGTGAGAGCAGACGGTTGACTGCTGTGTAACCTAGTCTTGTGCGACCACCGCGTGTATGTGTGTGTGTGTGTGTGTGTGTGTGTCTGTGAGTGTGAGAGAGAGAGAGAGCTCTGACAGCGATGCTGTAAAAGGACAAGCAGGCTGCACTGTCCAGTCTGAACAGCCCTTCCCTGTGGCCCTTTACGACCTGGAGGAAACAGCCCCCTTTCCATTCACCCACATTATCAGGCGCTCACTCCACAGCCTGCACAGGGTCCCGTCTTCCACATTCCCGCTTACCTGCGCTCACACCTGAAGAGATGGAGTTGTTTGAACCCCCTTTCCACATTAGGTCCATGCCCACCCAACACCAGAAACAAACTTTTAAAGGTCAGTAAAAATGCAGGCCACTAAAGTCAGTTAGTGACTGTGCGTGTGGACAAGGGGTGAACAAGTGGCAGGTTCTAATAGTGTCTCGGAAGAGGCAGATGGTTTCCAGAGAGTGGCTTAACTAAATCCAAAGTGATAGCATCGGAAGCGATGGTAGAGGTCAGGTAATGTATCCCAACCTCCTAATTTTACAAATGAGAAACTGAAGTCTAGCGAGGCGGAGTGACTGGTCTGAAATGGTAAGCGGTGAAGCTTGATTTAGAGTTGGAACCTTGAATCTTCGTGTCTAGAGTTCTTTTCTCTATTTTCTGGGAAGCCATGTCACCAAGTAGAGCAGGAACGCGGTGGCTCTGTCTCCAGGGGGATGAGTTTGGCCATTATTTTATTATCTCCAAATCCCTGCCTATTAGACGCAAGGTGGAAGATGCCAGCTGTTTGGGAGGGGACATGTCCATCCTGCAGGAAGGCGGGGTCACTAACACCTAACACTTCAGTCATTTGTATCATTTCCCTAGGGGTTGTGTATCCATTGTCCAGAGACACTGAGCCAGGTCATGAACAAGTAGTTTATTCATAAAGTGAGCAGTTCTTGCTGACCCTATAGGGGGTTCTCAGCAAATACATGTTTTATCGATTAACGGAAGGGTTCCAAGTTGGATTTATTGCTGCTGTGTTGGCAGTGTTTCCAGGCAGTAAACTTCAGTTCACATTTAGAAAAGCATTAGTTCCTTTGAATGCTCTCTCGGATGTATTGCCCCGCATTGGTTTTACAGCCAAGTTACTCTGGGAACTGGCACTGGCTTCTGACGGGAAGAGCTCGCACCAGACTGTTTTCCTAGGCTGGCTGTAAAGCTGTTTTGTCTTTGCAGGTGTGGAAGATGACACGCGACACAGGGGCCTCCTTCCCTGGCTGCGGAGTAGTGGGTGAGAACATATGACACAACTTTGAGGTTTGTGTCTGCTACCCCAAAGGCAAGAAATTACCTCCTCGGAAGGCAACCATACTATGCATGTTATGAATTGCGTCTCCTTGGTCAGCGATAAAGAAAATGGGACTACCGCCACAGCAGCTGGATTCATGATTGAGCAGACGTCACCACCCACTCCTCCTCCTCCACCACCCCCTCCACCTCCACCATGCCCATCATATTCGGAGGAAGGGTTTTCTCCCTCTCCCCCTCCCCCTCCCCCACATCCACTCCCCGAGGGGCCTCCGGTCCCTCCTCCGCCTCCAGGACTGCCCCCAACTTCTCACGTGAACGGCTACAGCCACGTCGGTAAGAAAAAGCGGATGAGAAGCTTTTTTTGGAAAACCATTCCAGAGGAGCAAGTGCGCGGCAAAACCAACATCTGGACCTTGGCAGCCAAGCAGCAGCATCAGTACCAGATCGACGCGAAGACCGTGGAGGAGCTCTTCGGGCAGCAGGAAGATGCCGCCAAGCCTTCCCTTTTCCGGAGAGGAGGACCTTTGAATTCGTCCTTCAGGGAAGCAAGAGAGGAGGTAAGAACGGGACGTTGTTTTGAATTTGGGAGGGTACGAACCTTTAGAAACTTGCTAGAATCACTAAGAAATAACATAATGCAAGGGAATGTGCTCTGGGAGTGATTGAAATGGCCTTAGATGGTGAACTTGAGCCGAGTGGTAACAAAGCGTAAGGAGCCTGCATGCAGACCCTCCCAGACATCTCCGTGGATTATGACCTCATGCAGAGAACATGCTCTCCCGGGCCATCGTCCTGGGCTGCTCAGCTCTGCCCTGTCTCTGCACATCTGCGGTTTCCCCTGATGGAGCACTTCTGCTGGGGTCCAGGATTATTTATCTCCAGTGAAACAAACAAAAAACCCAGCTAACTCGGTCATCTGTGATGAACTGGAGCTTTCTGAGACAAACTGCCTTTTGTTAAACAACATCATTAACTAATACATATCCTTAGGATTTTATCCTTAGTTTTTCTTTCAGTTTTCCTTGCACAAGTGTTTGGTGATGGCCTTTATTCTTCTAATCTCTGAACTGAATTACGGCCATTGTGGAAAAGAGATTTCCAGAGAGCCAAAGCATGAAGCAATTTTCAGATAGACTTCCTAGGAAGCATATTTCCAGTTAAGGCCCAGTGTGTTACTTTGAGAAAAAAATAAAGCAGCAAGCCATAAGAAGTGAACTGGAAGCGCGACATCCTATCACTGTACCGTATTTTTCAGACCATAAGACACACCCAGGTTTTAGAGGAGAAAAATAGGGAAAAAAATTTTTGAAGCAAAAAATGTGGTAAAATATTTAATAACATAAATAACAACTATTTCACCAATGTAAATGTAAAGAGAACTCACAGTGGGCCAGGTAAGCTACATTTGGACTATAAGATGCACCCCCATTTTCCTCCCAAATTTGGGGGGGAAACGGGTGTCTTACACTCTGAAAAATACAGTATATTATATAAACTGAGTCCAAAATTGCATTTGTATAAACTCTGTGTAGAAACATGAGAGTAAAAATTGAAAAGCCTCCACTTGGTAGAAGAAATAATTAGGAAACCAGGGATTAAAAGGAAAGAATGCTGTCTGCTTTGAAAAAAAAAAAAAAGGTGGGGGTAGGCAGCAGAAATCCATCATTTTTTAATCTGTGTAAAGGAGCCGAGAAAATAGGTCAGAGATGGAGCTGGTGCGATAAGAGAGTAGGCAGGGCTCTGGAATGAAGTAGCAGCTCCCTGCATTATTGAATTCTCGGCCTGGCAATATTGACCTCTTTTCTGTCTGGCTCAGGAACGTGTTAATGTCCTCCGTGAATTCTCTTGGGGGGCCTTGAAGCCAGTGGTGTGGAGCCCTCTTGAAATAGCCAAGGGTCCGTTTATTATAAAGTGCAGAGAATGCCGGCATTAGAATTCACTGTAAACTGACATAGATTTGGGAGGAACTCTTCAAGATAATCTTTAGTGCTGAACATACTCTGTCTCTGTTATTTGCTTTATGCAAAGTCCTTTTACTCCTTAGCAGAGCCTTTCAGTATTGGAAAAGACAAAAAGCCGTTTCCGAAGTACCCTGGCCTTTGCCCCAGCTTCCAGCAGAGGTTTCTTACTGTACAGCGGGTCATGCCTCAGCATTGCTTCTGAGCTCTCCTTACTGCAGTTCAAGAATTTTCAAAGAGAGAGGGCATGGGCGCACCTGGGGAAGAAAGTGATGTCTCAGAAAAGCACCATGCTTCTGGGGAGGTGGCTGCCCTTTGTAAATTGGGGATATTCATGTTGCCAAGTGGTCGTTCAGGGGGCGAGGAGGCACTTGCTGCTTTATGGTGGTGAACTGAGGGGGGTTCAGGACCCTCAGAGAGGGAAGGAGGAAGCAGGGAGTGCAGCGTCTTTTCCCACCTGTGGCAGAAGCAGAGACGTCCACTTTGAGGCCAGATCTAAAATTCAGGGGGAAAAGAAGACTGAAAAGGGTAGGTGTACCTTTACTTTTTTTTTTCCTTAAACTTAAAAAAAAAAGTACTGAAAGCAAATAATTATGGTTTAAATTGTGGCAAAATGGACAGGCAGCATCGTAACCATTCTTAAGTGTGCGGTTCAGGGCACTGAAACGTTCAGCCTAGCCTGCGCCTCCCTCCGTCCGTGGAAGCCTCACCTTGCAGACGCAGCTCTGGACCCATTCAACGCTAACTCCTCTATTTGCCCCTCCCAGCCCTGGGCAACCCCCTTCCACTCTCTCTCTCTGAGTTTGACTACACTGGGCACTTGAAGTAAGTGTCATCACGTAGTGTTTGTCTTTTTGTGACTGGATGATCACACTTCACATACTGCCCTCGAGTGTCCTCTGTGTCGTGGCGTGTCAGAGTGTTGGGGCTGGGTGCCATTCCATTGTGTGTGTGCACCACACTTGTTTACGTAGCCACCCGCCAGCGGACGCTCGGGTTACTGCCACCTTTTGGCTTTGTGAATGCTGCTGGACATGGGTTTGCAAATAGCTTTACTTTTAGGTCTTGTAGTTCCTAATCTGAGAGAGAACGTTCTAGAGAGAAAAATGAAATCACCGTAACTGTGTAATTAAACAATTTAACTTCTCAATTCTTCAGTATTCGGGTAGGATAAGTAGTTTAGGTAGATGGATTTAAGTGCGTATTACGTAATATTGTCACATAACAGGGTTATCCAGACTAATTTTCAATTTTGCATGCTATCTCCAACATGGTTAGAAGTATTATATTTACTTTTTTTTTCCAGTAAAGAGTACATTACCTGCTATTTTCTTCCCTCACTAGACTTTCTTCTAAAGCAGTTATAACTCAGCTGAGTGGTAGTCGAACAAGCACCAGTAAAAAATCTTCCAGTTCACTCTGTAGTAAGTGAAGTCCAGGGTTGAAAGTAGTAGTGTTCCCGTCTACCACCTGTCTGTGGGCGGGAGACCCATCCTGAGCCTGGAGACCTGGCATCCCAAGCATCACCACGCAGGCCATCGTTCTGAGGGTTCCCACGTGCCCAGGATCAGATTATGTCCCCTTGAAACATAATAACCTCCTACAGAAGTGGCCTGCCATTATGTGGTTGGCTTGTACTTTAAAGGGCTTATAAAGCATTACAAATAAGCTCCATTATGCTCCAGAGGAAGAAGTTGCTGGAAGATAGGGAGGAGCTGGGTTTGGGAATCACTGACTTTAGGAAGAATAACACTTAAAACAGTAAATTGGAACCTTTAATAAGGGGAAGAGGTTATGAAACATTACTATCCTTGTGCCTTTGTTACCTAAAAAGTGACTGGGAGAGGCTACAGGTGTTACAATAATAAAGCTATAATAAAGCGATTAGAAATACATTTATATAGCTGGTAGTAATAATGAAAAGATTCAGCTCAAACTCTCCACCCCTTCCCCCAAGCTGGCTGATCTCACCCCTGAGAAGTTCCCCGCCCAGGTGTTCAGGTGCTGCTCAGCCCCCTCGGAGCCCCACACCAGTTCGTTGGGTCTGTACCTGTCTCCCTCTGGAACCTGAAACGCTCTTAAGGAAGGGGCGGTCTTGCCATTTGGTAGCCTTCAGAGAAATGAGAAGTACCGAGCTGACAGAACTGAACCAAGGGAGCAAAGGGACCCCCTTACAAGGTGTCAGTCAGTAGGATAGGTCAAAATTGGGATTCACAAAGAAACCGTAAGGTGGGTGAGGTCTGAGGATCTGATGTAAAACGTGGTGGCCACAGTTGATAACACTCTATGGTATAATTGCAGTTTGCTAAGAGAGTAGACCTTAAATGTTCTCACCAAGAGAGAGAGAGAATGGAAACATGGAAGGAATATTGGTTTTTCTAAATTTATGAGAGGCAATGTTTTATTCTCCCACACTGTAATTCAGGTATCAGTCATTCTTTCTCAACCCTTGTTAAGATCCCCGTATATTCTAAAATTGTGGGACGTGCTCAATCCAGAACTGTAGAACCAGGTAGTAGTGTTTTAAATATATTTGAAAGGAGGGAAAAAAAACCCCAGAACTTCCATTGGGTTTTCATTTCCCACCCCCTCAAAATTGGAGGAGAAACACTTCCCAATTGACAGCCAACCAAAAATAAAAACAAAAATGAAGAACCATCAAAAGCCAAAAGATAAGCCCATACTGGGGGATACAGGCTTTTTAGAATTTGACATAGGATTGAAGTAACCACTGCTTGCTGTTATTTAAGTAAGCCCCCTTGACATATTGAAACAAAAGTGGTTTAAAATTTTCTACGTTTAGCTGAAGACATTACACTAAGTGAAATAAGCTAGTCACAAAAGGACAGATTGTGTATGATTCCATTTATATGAGGCACTCAGAGTAGTCAAATTCCTAGGGACAGAATGTGGAAGGGTGGTTGCTAGGGGTGGGGGAAGGGCAATGGGGAGCCGGTTAATGAATGGATTCAGAGTTTCAGTGTTGCAAGACAGAGAGTGCTGTGGACGGATGGGGATGATGGTTGCACAACAACGCGGACGTACCACGTGCCACTGAACTGAATTGTGCACTTAAAAAGGGTGAAGATGGTAAACACTGTTAGGTGTATTTCACTACAGCAGAAAACAAACATTCCCTCTGCCTTTAGAGAACACGGGAGGCAGATTTGCAGTGGAGTGGTACTAGGTGAAAAAGTACACGCGCTGCAGTAGAAGGACTAGGGGAGCTTCAGGGTTTTAACCTGAAAGGTGGTGGGCCATGGGCATCATTTGTGGAGTGCATAGTGCACACTCTGGTCCCGGGGTGTTAGAACAACCCCCGACTCCCTGGCCAATGGGGGAGAGGGGAGACTGATTTTATAGCAAGTCCCCCCACGTCCCGGTGGGACATCCTCTGGATGGGATGAGTTGAGCACATACCTGCCCTGTTAGTGCACCTGTTGGCCGGGGGTGGTGAACTCCTCCACGGGCTTTTGTGGAAAAGTCAGGAGCTCTGTAGCTCGCCGGCTGGACCCACTGCTGCAGGCTGTGACTTCCGTGGGGCCCTGTGTGCTGCACCATCCAGAAAAACAGATAGGGATTGACTGGAACTGGTGAGGAGAGGGAGGGACCGGGTCAATACATCCCTTTTCTTGGGGCAATTTTTCTTAGCCTGTGGAGCCCACGACCTTGCGGGGGCCCGCGTGTCGAGTCCACAGTGCTGAATGATTGCGGAGCCCCAGCGGTCCCACACGTGTTCATTTCTCAGTTGCTCGGCTTGTTGAGCTGGCCAGCATTTGGGAGCTAGATAAGCTAATTTACATGTGTAGTGATAACCCTCTTTGAAGGATTTCAACAAACCCTTTTATAACACTCCTTTAGAGGGACCGAGTGAGATAACCTACGGGAAAGAGGCTGCTCATGCACTAGGCAAATTTGCGGGTGCCAGAGAGTGGGGCGGTCCCTGCCGTGTTATCAGTTGTCTGGTTTTGTGTTGTTTGAAGGAGGCGCTGGGCTGTTTGCCCTGTGAGGTGCTTGGTCATGGCCAGCCCAGGTTTTTCCTTACAAATATTGACGAATTCTCTTAGTGGCTGGTTTCTGAAGCTCTGCTCAGGCTGTAGCGACGACAGCTGTCCCAGGCTGTGGCTGCCCCTGCATTGAGCATAAGGAAGCCTCCCGGCTCCTGGAGGCGAGATTTCTAGCCGTCATCCCATCCATATAACTCTGGGGCCCCTAGGGGACTGGACCAACCCTGCGGATGGCTTTCTCCAGGTCTGCGCCCATTTCTTGAGAAACATCCCGATGTAAATACCAGGTCGGTGGGGGAACATTTGCCACTTTTCTCTATGCCTGCATCTCAGTGATATTAAAACTCACAGAAACTAGAGTGAGAAGGAAGCAGATACACCCGGGCGTGTTTCAGTTCTAGTTGTGTTGCTTTGGGGAGATTATAAAAATGGCATCTCGGAGGCTCAGTTTCCTTCTGTGGCAAATAGGAGTAAGAGTAAAGTCTCCATCACTTCCCCACCGGCAGTAGCTATGGATCTTGGCCCAATGTTCGGAGCCACAGAGGGCTGGAGGGTGAAGGTGATGAGAGTGGAGTTTGGGGTAGTGGGGACCGAGGAGGGTGCTTCTATCAAGGGTTAAATATAACAGGAGGGAGTAATTTAATGAGAGAAACTTAAAAGAAGTTATTCCCCCATTCCGGGTAGAGGTGAGTGCAGAGATGGTTCTCTGGGTATGTATGTAGCTGTATCAACATACATGTTCTTACTTGTTATCTTATAAATTATAATAAACACATAGTTGTCTGTCTCAATAACGTTAGATTCCTCTTTTTGGTATGAGCTTTCCATCATTAAAAGGTGATAACTTTGACAGTTTTTTCCCCATTCTTTCTTTCCCCCCCTCCCTCTCCTCCCTTCACACTGAACTTGAACTGCAACCCCAGGAGTAAGGATTGCAATGAGGAGCTGGCCTTTTAACTTGGGAGTTTATTTTATGGTTGGCAGGTGATGGTGTTAACATGAAATAAACCCCTAGGATAGTAAATAATCTGATTGTTTAAGATTAGTCTTCAAAAGAAGGCAACCATACTCTTGTAAAAATTTAACCTTATAGCCAGGAAGTGCCATTAACTTTGGTTAACAGTCTTGCTAGTCTTGCTGCTTCCTATAAACTTAGAAGCAGGCCCCAGAGATCAGGAATTTAATCTGAAACCTGATTCTCTTTTGTTCACAGCGAATCACATACATTTGGAAAGGAAGAGCATTATAACAACATTCCTGTTTTCCTTAGTCTCCCTTTACCAAAAAACAGCTGGAAAAAAGTGCAGCAGTTTTGAGGTTATCTTTCTGCTACACATCTTGGATATTTATTTCAAGAAAAAGAAATGGCTTTGTATTTCATCCCCTTGCCAAAAAAAAAGTTCTAATTTCTAGTCTGGTAAAACCTCTTCCAAATTATTAATTTTGAACAGCTAAAAACCTGCTGGAGCCAAAATCTGGGTTTTGAGAGTAGCCACCATAGTTCTTTAAATCAAAGATGTCATTCATGCATTGTTAGGCACATCCGGATTCCAGAGATGTTAAAATGTGGAAAGAAAAATGTCTTTGACTTGGTGTGACACAGCACAGGGTTTTTCTTTTTAATTCTGAGTCAACAAAATGTAGGGTACTTTCTTACCTCCTCCTAAACGGCTGTTGTTGGACTCACATATCCTTTCTCAATGAAAGGAAATTTTCCTTTTAGAAAAAAATTCAGAATTTTATTACTTTTCTGAAAATAACAGTATTGGTTCTTTCATATCTCTAAATCAGGGTTGGGACTCACTCTGAAATCACTTCAGAACTGTGTGTTACTTTTTCAGTTCATAGCTCATGTGATTCTTGCTGTGTGAAGACAGTTTTTCCAAATGAGGGCTTTTAAATGTGGACTACATTATTCTAAGAGGAAACTGCTAAATTAAAAAATAAATATATAATTTACTAAAAATTATATAATATTAAAATAGTGTGTAATTATTGCAGTAAGGGAAATATATCATTGCGGAAAGTTTGGGGACAGTATTTCCCTATTTGTAAGACTGTATTAGGTATATCACTTAATCATCAGATTTATATATTCTTCTCTTATAAATTGGTGTTATATTTTGATAGGTTTTAATTCTCTTCTTTCCTACGTTTCTTCTTATTTGTACTTGAATAATCTTACGCATCTCTGTTTTTTTCTAGATTACTGTCTTGGATGCAAAACGGTGCATGAACATTGGAATATTTCTTAAGCAGTTTAAGAAGTAAGATTTTTGCACACAGTTGCAACTCCAGTCCTATCCGTGCCTGTCAGCGTTAGAGTCCATGGGCGTGAGCTGAAATTCAGAGTCGAATGATGAGTGAAAGTCATGCCTCATGCCGTCAAATCCTTCTTAGACGTGTGGCTTTGAGGAATCCGCAAGTGTCACTTTGTGCTGTTTTCCTTCATGAAAACCCAATCTGGTGGAGAATTGCCCTGGGCTGTCGATTCAAACCTGTCATGTCAGGGAATTTATAAACTCATCCTTAGCGTTGTCCCTTGAGTGCAGGTTGGACTGGTGAGTCCGACCATGGTGAAGTTCAAGTGTTCCAAAGTGGAAAGGAAAGGGCTCTGCAGGAGCTTCATGAGAACAAAGGGCATAGTTTCTCTTCTCCCAAAGAAGACTCCTGTGGTCATTGCCACTTGGACCTTTCTGGGATGCCCGGGGTGGTTTTTTGGGCGAGGGGGCCTCTGAGTGGGGTTTCGGGATCCCCACTGTCTCTGGCGGTGGGTCTGTAGTGATCACTAACACAAAAGTGCCCATTAGACTGGGAAGGAGGCGGGATAGAAAGGGGGTGGAGGTGATTTGTTTTAATTTCCACTGGCTTGTGTTTCTTTGGCTCTCCAGCGAGCGTGGAATGCAGTCTGACTAATTGTCTTTTCAAGGTCTCCTCAGTCCATTGTAGAAGATATCCATCAAGGAAAGAGTGAGCATTATGGATCAGAGACATTGCGAGAATTTCTTAAACTTTTGCCAGAGTCAGAGGAGGTAAGGAATCTGGCGTGGGAGTTTTAGATGTTAGGGGTGGTGATAAAAGCTTCGTATTTGTAGGAATGTCAAAAATCACATGGGAAGGGAACTCTCCTACCCAGAACCAGAGTTTTCTCACATAAAATTAAGAAGCGACCAAGCAGAAGAGAGCATGTGTTACGGAGTTGGAGAATCTAGTTTTAAATTAGAGCTCTACTCTTAATTGTGAAACTCGGGCAAGTTTCTCAACTCCTGTGAAGTTCAGTTTTCTCACCTGTGAAGTGAGGGTCTGATGCTTATACCTCATTGGATAGTCAGGATAATGAAACCGCAGTTGTGTGTCTCACACGGTACTCGGGCGCGTGGAAGTCAACAGATCTTACTTCTACTTTCTGTCATCCAGCGGTGATTTTTGCCTAGGGCATACCTGGGTTCTTTTTTAATACATATGTTTTAAAAAGAAATACAAAGAAAACCACTTTTGGATAAAGATGCTCTGAAAGGCAGAGAGGTAGGTAAGTTGTTGGTGGATGCTGTCTGTGTGACTGACTGAATGGTGGAGGTTGCTGGGGTCGCAGTGTGGTGCCACCTGTAAAGTTCCTTTAGGAGCTTGATAGGAAGAAAACAGGACAATAATTTTGTCAGACCTTCCAACGTTGTAATGTTGTTTTTATTTGTGAAGAAATGGGCTTTGAAAAAAAATTCTGTAAGGAATTACATGAATGTCTGTGCTTGTGAACGTTTGAGTAATACAGTCTTATAAAGTAAAAACGTATATTACCCTTTTACACATACTGCCACTTCCTCCCCATCCTGCTGTTCTTCCCACACATGACTGATGAACTTGACGTTATTCCCTTTAATAACAATAAGAGAAACGCATTTATGCCTTTTACATCAGTGATAAACTCACCATGCAGAGTCGAGGGTCTTAGTGTGTAACGAGATGTTCCAGGCACATCTAATGACCTCAGCCTCTCTCTACCTCGGATGTTCTGTTTGAAACTAAGTGTAACTTATCTTAGCCCAGGTTAATGAATAGAATTTATTAATATTAATAACAGGGTCTTAAAAGTATTGAGAGAAAGGGACGTTAAATCATAATTTACCCAGATCTTATTCACTGAGCACTCTTTAATTTTTCTTCTATGTAAAGAATGGGAGTTCCCACATTTTTAAATTAGGATGAGTATGGTTGAATTAATTTGGGTTTTAAAAAAAGATTCAGTTTTTCCTCAAAATCTTATTCCAGCTTGGATTGTTTCCACGACGACTCCTCAGGTCCGCTCTGGCCCCCGCTCCTAACTGACTTCAGCGTTTTCTTTAAGGGAGGGTCGCATTTGCTGGCACAGGTGGAAGTGCTCTGCAAAGCTCTAAATGTCTCTTGAAACAGAAGTCAGGCATGAGGGAGGCTGCCAGCTTCGTGCCTCAAAGAGGTGGGAGATTAAATGTGGTTTTCTTAATACCTTCATTTCTAATTTAAAATTCAAAGGTGATTCCAGAATGCAAAGGCTGTGGAAGACTAAGGGATTTTTCAAAGAGGCAACTTAGCTGTCAGTCCTCTCATGTTTTAAAGAACTCTGTTGTTTTTTGACTTGTGTGTGGGATATAATTCGAAGGGAAGACAGTTAAGGGCAAGATGATTAAAGCCCACCCAAGGCTTCCCTGAGTCACGAGGCGCTCTCCCCCTCAGACTGCCAGCTACGCCTGGGATCCTGAAGCGCCTTCCCAGCCCACAGCCGGGCCCAGCCGTCCCTCCGTCACCCTCCTGCCGCCGGGTCGTCCTCAGTCCGAGTGTCTGACAAGCCTGGCCACCCTCCTCCTTGTTTACATTACTGACTCTTGGCTTCAGCTCACCACACCCTCCAAACTGAACTGGGAGCTTCCTTCAGCAGGAACACCCTGACAGTCCCCAGGGCCACTTGACACCCCTCCCTAAAGCGCTCCCGGTGAAGGCCGGAGCCACCTCATGACCCAAGCTGGCTGCGAGGACACGTGGGTTGTGTTTGGATGCGGTGTGGCCTCTGGCACCACCCAGGCCCAGGGCAGACCCTAGAATCTTTGGTGGAGGGCGGAGGGTGGAGATGAGGCCAGGAGGCAGGGCCAAGTGAGAGAGGTTTAGGAATGTGGCAGAAATATGCTGATAAATGCATAAGTGTACACATAACCGCACGTTGCTGAAACTGCGGCATAACGTTCTGTGCTCATTTTTAGCACAAGATGGGCCTAAACGTTAATATTGAGTGCCCCCATGTTCCAGGTATTGGGCAGGGCAAAATTCAACCAAGCGAGATCGTGTATTTCAAGTGCTTAGCCCAGTGTCTGGCACATGGAAAGTCAATAAGTCATTGCTGTAATTATTTTATCTTTTGGTTTCATTGAATCCTTACAACGACGTAAGATAGTCCTCATTGTACAAGTGAGAAACTGAGGCTCCCACGGGTTAGATAGGCCGGGTCTAGTGTCCCACGATGGACTGGCCATGGAGGAAGGTGGTTGTGAACCCAGGTTTGTCTGACCCCAGAGCAGTCCCTTCTGCTGCACTTGGAGGAAGGAAGGAAGGGCAGAGGTTCTCAAAACTCTCCAAAGTTCTCAGGGGACCTCGCAGCCTTTTCATCGCCTCTGCTATCACAGAGCGCTGGCATGAGTGTCACCCAGATCCCCCTGCGATCTTATCAGCAGGCGGAAAAATATGGACGGAAAGAGGCCTTTTCTCCTCCCCGTTCTCAGCTGACAGGCCAGTCCAAAGTTAATTTGTGTTCAGGATCCCTCTGCCCTTCACCACAAATCTTTTTTTTTTTTTTAAAGATTTTATTTATTTTTAGAGAGAGGAGATGGGAGGGAGAAAGAGAGGGAGAAAGCAATGTATGGTTGCCTCTCACATGGCCCTCATGGGGACCTGGCCTGCAACCCAGGCATGTGCCCCGACTGGGAATCGAACCGAGACCCTCTGGTTCCCAGCCCGCGCTCAATCCACTGAGCTACACCAGGCGGGCACCACAAATCTTTTATCTGGCATGTTTGTTCATCTTGCCTGAAACTTGTGGTTAAAACTGGCCGAGGAGAAGGGTAGACCCAGAAATGAAAGAACTGGCATGTGCTCTGTGTCCAGCCAAGTATTGTGGTGCCCTGAGAGGAGGCTGGAGCGGGAGCCAGGTGGGCCGTGGAAGGGACCCCCCGCCCGGCTGGCGAGCCCTTTCCTCCAATGGCTGGTGGAGTCACCATCTCACTGTCAGGGGTATAGGGCTGGAAGGTGGTAGAAATGTTCTCTTCTCTCTGGGGGCAGATTGAATTGTTTCCTCTGCTGTCTTTTCACCTCCTTCCTTCCTTTTTTTGTTTACTTTGCCCCTGGGAGTGGGGGATGACAGTGGAGGAGCCCCAGAACCTTTTCTTTGTCTGTGGGTGGGAACTCCTGCTGTTTCAAGGCCATGTGAGTAGAATTAGAAGGGATGAAGGAGGCCTGCCCTGAGGAATGTGCGAGTCTGAAGGAGCGTGCTGTTTGCTGTTGGGACAGAACCGGCCACAGCCAGGTCATAATGAGAGCCACTTGGCTCAGCCACCAGCATTGTGCCCAGTGATGTTTGATAAATGCTTTTTGATGATGATGAGAATGCATACTAATTATAGGGTTGGTTCTCCTCTCGTTTTGACCTCCCTCGCACTGTGAAGTTACAGTAATCCCACTTAATGAACATAAATCCCATTTTGAAATGGAATTAAGAACTGTATACAAGGCATTTACATCAAATACTATCTTTTCATCACCATTCTCTTAAAATCTAAACATTTTCAGCTCTCTACATAAGTGAAGGAGATTAATCCTTGTTCAGTTATGGTTTAGCACATGTCTAAGTGAAATATCTACCAAGATTACTTAGCATGACCTGTTCTAATGCTTTAGACAGAAAACTGCTGTTATTTCCAGCAGTTTTGCACATGCTACGTATATGGTCTTATACAAGGTACAGCCCCACTCTGCCCCTGCCCATATATAGTGAACTGTGAGGCTCGTTCAGGAGGGATCAGAATCTGTCCTGTAGCTTCCTCAGTTCAGAAACGAAGCTGTGATTTGGGATGAGCTAAACCAGAGGTTCCATCTGCCCTTTAGTGAGACTCAAAATGGTAAAAATCACTTTTGGGTCCCAAAGGTAGGGGGAATAATGCAATTCTATCGATGGCTATTTTCTGGACATCAGAAGAAAACAACGTCTTAAGGACCAGGTCAAAGCTAGGCTGTGCGTGTGCACTGTTACCTTTCTACCTTCAGGGAATTGGTGTAGGTACTTCAGTTTGTGGATCTTTAGATCTTTGCAAATACTTCCACCTCTGTGGTTTTGAACATCACTTCCTATTTTCCAGGAGGCTTAAACATCATATTATTTTTATGGGCAGCCATCATAGTCCAGGGGGTGGAAGAGAGAAAGCTTTCTGAAGAATAATAGAAGGTGGTAAGCTGCAAAGATAGGCTGTCTACTTTACTAGTCGTGTTAGGCCCTACTTAGCATAAATCGTTTTTGCTGGAAGACTCAGTGGACGGAGGAGTGTTTTGACCATTGGGTTGGTCCAGTTTTCTACCCATGTGGGGAAGGCATGACTTGCTCCCTGATGTGGAAGAGAACTTTCTTTTGCCTCCATCCCCACCTGCTTAGCTGTTTGGCTATGTTCCTATCTCAGAACTCTTAGTTGTTTCCTATACTTGAAGGAATATTTGTGTGTTTAATAACTTTTAGTTTAATTTTTTACAAGAATAATACATGTTCATTGTAGACATTTTAGAAAATAAAAGTAAGCAGCAGAAGAAAATAATTATCACTGGAATCCTATCCCTAGTGTAGGCGGGGCCTTTTCATCCTTTTCCTGTGTGTAATTGTGTGGAGGCTGGCGGGTCGTCAACACTTTAAAAATAAAATGATAGGAATGGGATCCTCCTGTATTTACTCTGGTATTACCTGATTTCTGTCATAGGGGGATCTCTTGACGTCGCTCGTTCTGTTAGCCATGTCCCTTTTTTTTTTTTTTTTAAAGATCTTATTTATTTATTTTCAGAGAGAGGAGAAGGGAGGGAGAAAGAGCAATGTATGGTTGCCTCTCACATGGCCCTCACTGGGGACCTGGCCCACAACCCAGGCATGTGCCCCGACTGGGAATCGAACCGGGACCCCCTGGTTCCCAGCCCACACTCAATCCACTGCGCTACACCAGCCGGGCAGCCATGTCCCTTTTTATCTTTTTGCTGGAGAAGCAGCGGGTACTCACCTCAGCTACCATGGTCCCGTCTTCTAAAGTTAAAATATGTGAAGGGGACTTGACCACAGAAAGATCTGTGTTAGACTTTGCCCAGTCTTAAATATTTTATATCCCAAATACTAAAAAATAATAGGAATTTTTTTTTCACTTACGACTGAAGGGCCATATTATGATGACTACTCAGTCTCTCTTTTCTTTTCCCAGCAGTGATCTCCCTTCCGGGTTATAACGTCCAGAAAACTCTTGTCCTTAGAACGACCCTTTCTCAGTCTCCCTCCAGGAGCCGGGCCGCGGATCCCAGCTCTCTGGTTGGAGTGGGATGGTTCACACCCTTGCAAGCAACACCGCTCTTCTCTGTCTAATTTGTTTTGTTTCTTTGGTGTTTCTGCTTTTAAAAACCAACCTACTAGATGGGATGACTTCCTTTCCTGTCTTTCTTAGGTCCCCACTTTTACTAGTTTGAATTTAGCACTGAACTCCTATTTGCTTACAGGAATTCTAAGAGGAAATGTAAAATCATAGTACATTGTAATTGTAAGTTTTTTTCTCTCTACCCCCTTTTCCCGTTTGTCTTTTTAGATACAGAAACTAAAAACATTTAGTGGCGACGTGTCCAAGCTGTCGCTGGCGGACTCCTTTCTGCACTGCTTAATTCAGGTGCCAAAGTAAGGACCACCAGTCATTGTTCTTTACAGACTGAGGTTTTTCAACCAGTGACATCAGATTTTATCATTTGATTTTTACTTTTCAGCTTTTCGCTTCGGATTGAAGCCATGGTGCTAAAAAAAGAGTTTTTACCCTCTTGTTCTTCTCTGTACAAGGATATAACAGTTCTAAGAACTGCTATAAAAGGTAGGTAAATTCATGATGCTTCATGTAATTGGTTTTTTATTCATTTGGGTAGCAGTTTATTTTTAAGAACTATTCAATTGAAATTAGAAATGCAAAGTCCCATCTCTGATGCACCCTAAAAAGGGAAATGAGATATTACTAAGGATGGCATTTAAGGTTTACTTACATTTACTCCCCTCAATTAGTTAATTAATTGACTAATCAATCGATCAATTAATTAGCCTATTATTCTTCCATAAGAGAAGGTTTCTTTCATATCTCGGAATAAACCTTGCTGCGTGCACTCACTCTTGTTCCTCTCAAAGGTTAGCTTCTTGTGTGTGTGTGCTCAGTGTGTGTATGTGTGTATGTGTGCCCTTGGACCATCTCTCCTACGTTGGTGTCTAGGACCCTGCTTTTCCAGCAGACCCCCTTTCCTCTGACTTCTCCTGGGCAGCCAGTGTGACTCTTGTCAGGGTTCCTAGTGCCCCCCCCATCCCCCCCTCCTCCCCTCCAGACTCTCACAACTGGTGGGCTCACTGCATGTGGGAGGGGTGAGAGGGTCATTTGCATTTCTTTGAATAACTTGCTAAATGTTTCAGCTTACCCAGCTTGGGTAGGCTCCTCAGAGTTGCTCTAGTGTCTCAGCCCAGCGGGAGCTGGGCACGCAGCCCCGGCCCAGGTATGGTTGCCGCCTGGTCTTCTCTGGGGCAGCCTCTGGCCTCCCTGACCCTCACACGTCCCAGCCTGCAGCAGCGCGGCCCTCATTTCCTCTCCGTCCTTTCTGGATTTCTAGTTAGTGTGCAGAACTGTCCGTTCTATTTGGGTTTCCCATTTAAGTTGCTCCAGCCTCTGTTAAGATCAAGTTTTTCTCTTCAGCCCATTGGAGTTTTCTTCATTTTAGAGGGGAGACAAAGAATTTAGAATTTTTCTTCTTTCAGTCTAGAGGTCTTTTAAAATTTCCTTGTAGGCCCGGGCTATTGCAGCAACTTCAGCGGGTTGTTCCTCCTGTTCCAATGGAGGGGGAAGAACATGTTTTTTCATACCGAGCATGGCAGATTTGTGTGCATGGCGCAGACGCGTCTTATCTGGTTACCCTTCAGAAACTGGCCACCCTAGATAACATGGTATAGGCAGCCATCCAAATGTCATGTTTTGAAAGTAATACCAGACTTCAGGGAGAATATTAACTCAAAAATAGAATTTTATATATTATCTATATATACTGCATTTTAATCATCAAACTTTTTTAGCCTTCCAGATCCATTAACAATTCTTGATAATTAATTGTGCATTTAATTACTTGTGTAGGTGTGTATACAAAAGATTCTGTAATTAGAGGTAATTTACCAATATATTACAATGATAAGTTTCTTTTTAAGCCTTTCAGCCAATCCAAATGAAATGCATAGTTTTAAATAAAATAGGAATATTCTCTGGGTGCCTGGCCCGTAAGGGTTGGTGTTTTGCAACTTATTTACATGTCATACCAGCCTGTTTATTTTTCATGTCCTCATAGCTCATCGACTAAGCAAAATGTTGCTATTAGTTTTCATATTCCATACATGTTGTCAAAGGCTAGTGAATATAAAGGGAAAAAAGAAGTAACTGCTGAGAGAAAACTTATTCCCATAATAGAGTGCACTGCTTTTTGTAAGGCTTTTTTATTTTCCACTACTTGAATACTTCTGTAATTGAAGTATTTTTGATATTTAAGTGTTACACGTATTCAGTTCCCAGTAAACACTAGGACGTGGGTTGGCGGTAACAAATGCTGCGTTAAGAGACACCTAGATGTGCTGCTTTATTTGAATTTCTCAATCTTTGAATGCAGTTCAGGGTCCGAGCTTGTTTCAGACACCCTTGAACTTGGATGTGGTTGCTGGTAGCTGTCTTTTCCGCATTTAAGCTGAAGGCTCCTCTCAGGTCCTGTGGTGTGTTCTTTTTGACAGAGCTCATGTCTTGTGAGGAGCTACATTCGATATTACACTTGGTGCTACAGGCGGGAAATATCATGAATGCAGTAAGTAAAACTAAAAAACATTAAAATGTTCTGTTTCTAACTTTATTGCTCTGTCTAAAGATGTATGTGTATTTTTTTTCCTCTGATTTGTCTTTTCTAGGGAGGATATGCTGGCAACGCGGTAGGATTTAAACTGTCATCCTTGCTCAAATTGGCAGACACAAAGGCCAACAAACCTGGGATGAACCTTCTGCACTTCGTGGCACAGGTACGGGGGTGACTAATATGGAGAGAGAATGTATGCAAACGCCTGTGCAGGCCATGCAGTTTTTCCAAGGCATAAGGTGGCATTGGAATTAGGAAAGGACATGGTGGGCTCCAAGAAGGTTCTTTGTGCGGAAGCACTGTTTGCAAATTCGGGAACTGAGCTTCGCCTAGGGCTGGAGGGCTGGAGGGGAGGGAGTGGTGGCGGGAGTGAGGGGGAGGGTTGATGAAGACTGATTCTGAAGGATTCAGATCCTCAAGCTAGGGAATTTGGATTTCATGCTTTAGCAGCGCAGAGCCAACCAGGGTGTGTGTGTGGCATGGTATAAGTAGGTTTTTTTTGGTTTTGTTCTTGTTTTTATGAAAACAAGACCCCGTGGAGGGTGTGTTGAAGTGGAGAGAGCACTAGAAATTGGGGTATCTCCTGGTGGCAGTTGGCACTCATTCATTGATGAGAGCTGAGAATCAGAGTAATGGCCACAGGGATGGAAAGTGGAGGCCTAGGTGTCGACACATTTCTGATGTTGAATTGACTAGATATTTGACCAGTTATATGTAAAGAGTGAGTGAGTCAGGGCCATTAAAAAGATCACTTCCCCTTCTTTCCTTTGTGAAGCACGGTTAGCGCGCCTTGCTGGGAGCCCGGGGTTCAGAATCTGAACTCTGTCCATCACTTCCGTTTTTGACTGGGTCTGTGTGATGCCGAAGGAGCTAGTTACACAGTGAAAAATCAGCCAAGGACAATTATCTCTTTGTTGTGAAATTATCTCAAGTAACAAATTGTTCTGGTTTGTTTTTACTTCATTGGACCGCTGTGTTGTTTTGACAGCAAATACAAAGACTGTAGCATTAGCCTGGAGAGGAAGCTGTGTCGTGTGCTGGTTTCAAGTGGGAACTTCAGAACAGGGCCGAACTGAGAGATTTTAGCTTGTCATTTATTAGCTGTAATTCCTCACCCAAGTTATTTAAACCTCAGGTCCTGAATCTCTTCATCCAGTGATGGGGGGGTGATACTGCAAAACCAGGTAACCGAGAGGGCTAATGGATAATCCCATCAAGTGCTTAGCTTAATGTTCAGCATGTATTACATTCTCCATAAATAATACATTCAATTGTTATTGTAGTCTTCAGAAGATGGAGGCCATGTTGACCTCAGGACTAAGTTAAAAGTTAATTTTCAGGACGTTAAAATCAGAAAATATGTTCCTCCTCCCACGTGCCTTGCGGGGAGTCTTCTGGCGGCCCTTTTAGATTTGTGTATCCAGGTGTGCTCTGTGTGACTTGGTCCCTGCCCATGTGGGGAAGTTTCCAGGGTTGCTAATTGGTCCCTTTATGCCTGCCTTCCTCATACCCTGTGAACAGGTAGAGAATCCAGAATCTCCCTGGCTTGCGCACCTTCTCATTAAACTCATCTTGCAAACTGGTTTAACAACTGAAGGTATCTCAGTCGTTTAAAGGCATGCTCGTAGGTATGGGTGGTATTTAAGCAGGATGTATTGGATTCTCTGGGAAGCAATGGGTGCTGCTAAGCCACCACCTCCTTCCACTGAGTTTTCAGGCACATATGTTGTATTTCATGTCAGAATCAGTTGCTCCGGGAAGTTAAATATATCTGAAGAGTCATGGCATTCTGGTAAATCTTACTAAGAACATCAGAGTTCCTAGTTCAGGGAGTTGCTTTGAAAGTATCAAGCATAAAAATGGGAACGTTGATTTTAAGTTTCCTTTAAGCCCTGAGAAAATTATTTCCTTCCAATACTGTCTGTATAATGAGAGAAAATTCTGGTTTTGTTCCAGGAAGCCCAAAAGAATGATGATGGTCTTCTCCACTTTTCCGAAAAATTACATCATGTTCAGGAGGCTGCTAGGTAAGCTAGAAAGACTGAAAGTGAATTGTGAAGATTTAAGGGTTTTCTTTTTTAACTACCTTCTTACGAACACTGATGACTATTTTACAGCATCTGGATTCAAGTGTGAACCTTAAAAAGTTTGTCTTGTTGAACTTTCAGACCTTACTTTCATTTAGTTACAGAGGTGTGTGTGTACGCCTTTGGAATTTGGGGGTGTTGAAAAATTAATCCCTATTTTAACCTAAAAAAGACCTATTACCAATGAATATCATCAGTGTAAAAAAAAAAAATATGGATTAAGAACTTCAAATCCCTCCACACCCAAAAGACAGAGCTTAAACAACACAGCCTGTGCCTAGGGAGCCAGTGCCTCATCGGTCACACCTGCAGGACCGTACCTCCCTGTTTGTTTCCTTGTAGAACCTACCATGGTACATTTATTTTCTATCACATTAGAAGTTGGAACCGCACCAAGGGCCGTGAAAGGATTTTGTTTTAAATTAGTCAGTCAGCTTTACAGAGAAAGTATCCACCAAGCATAAAGCTCTACTTACAACACTTTGATTTGCTTTGATCCTACTACAGATGTGTATTTTAATGTAGCTATAATCTGTGTCCGTGTGCCATCTCGAGTTCTGTGTTTTTAAATTTTCAATACACATCCCTGCATGAAAGCAGTAAATGTGCAAAAAACTAGCTTTTCAAGGGGGAACAAAGTTCTGATCTGTATTGTTTGCTGATTTCCATGGTGTAAACACTGCTACCGTGGCTGATTTCAGGCTGCCGACGTGGCGTTACCAAAGTGGAGCGGGAGGAGATGCCTGCAGTCGTGGTCACGTCTTGTGATCTGGCTTCTGCATACCATCAGCCTAGTTCCTGGGCTGATATGCAATAGAGTTTATTGCATATACTTAACTATCCGAGTGACTGTGTCCAGTTAGGACACGAACCACATGCATAAGCTATGTGAACCATCACTTTTCAGACCAAGCCCTGTCATTGGCCTGTGTCTCGGTGTTATGGCAATGAGCACAGGTCACATGTCTTTTCCAAAGGGAGGTTATCAGTCCAAAGGTGTGAACAGTTCATAGTTCATGTTTAAAGATCACCAGATTATCCCCCCAAAAGAATGAGCACTTACAAGTTTTGGGTTTGAATTACTACAAGAAATTTGTGTGGGAATATTTTTTCCTTCTGACTAGTATAGAAATGTTACTAAGAGACAGAAATAGAGAAATAACCATTACATTTTTGAACTGACAGTTCTGGACAGAGTTAGATGGGGAAGAATAGTGAGCTATTTATTGTCTTAGAAAAAATCCTGTTGGGTAATGTCAATTTATTGACGTGGAAGGTGAAGTACCAACAGATCATAGATGGGTGTCAGTGACCATTGATGGTGGAAGATTTATTGCATAAAGAAAAGTTAGAATTGGCAATGTCAGCCTGAAAGCATCCTAATATATGAGTTTGCTAATTAACTTCCCCCTGGATTTGGAGGCTCATCTGTTCACTTTACTGGGTAACAAAACATCATTTATGCTCTACTGATATGGATTTGGTATATATCACAAAAGCCTTTGCAGAATTGTTAATTTTCTCATAAATACAGTGCTTACTCTGGCCATCAGTGGCAAGCGACACGATGTCAGCTCAGTATCTCTGTGTTGCTGTTAATGTCAGGATTGTCTACAACATGGGCTGCCTTGCTTTTCGAGAGTTAGTGCTTTTCTGTTTGTGTTGCGTGGCCACAGGAAAGTGTATCTGAGTCCCGCTGGTTTTTAGTTTGTAATGCTTATTACATATAGGCGTTCAGACAAGTCCCATGGTTTGGGGTGCCAGCGAGGACATAGTTACATGCAGCCTGTTCTCTGACCGGTGTGTGTCTCTAAGAAGGAATCTCCTCTTAAAAAACAGCCCAGGAGGAAACTGCGAGTACAGGGATAGGTCAGTGTAATCGCAGTGGCCCCTCCGCTTGTGTTTGGTTTTATTGTTTTCCCTCCAGTTTCTTTACTGTCTATAGAACACACAGGGACCCTTGTAACCGCTTTTGGGTTGTTTTTTGTTTGTTTGTTTGTTTGTTTGTTTTTTAAGATTTTATTTATTTAGTTTTAGACAGAAGGGAATGGATGGAAAAAGAGATGGGGAGAAACATCAATGGGTGTTTGCCTCTTACGTGGCCCTCCTGGGGACCTGGCCTGCAACCCAGGCATTTGCCCTGACTGGGAATTGAACTGGTGACCCTTTGGTTCGCAGCCCACGCTCAATCCATGGAGCTACACCAGCCAGGGCTGTAACTGCTTTTGAATTCAAACTGATATGTGATAGTCAATTTGTGTTTTGATTTTTTTTTTTACATTCGATATTACTTTGTATTAGCTTTAGGTGTATCTCCCCTTCTCTTTTTAAGGCTGACCAGCAGGTAGGCTTGTTTGACGTACCCACGTGACACATGGCTTCCCTTTTGCCAACTGCCCACTGTCCCCTTTCTTCTTCCAGATTATCTCTGGATAACACGGAGGCAGAACTGCACTCGCTCTTTGTCAGGACAAGAGCTCTGAAGGAAAACATCCGGCGGGATGATGAACTCTGTCAGCAGATGCAAGATTTCCTTCAGGTCTGTGGGGGATTCAAGTCCCTTCAGTTCATCTTGCGGCAGCTCCTCTGAGGCTGGTTAGATGTGCATGGGTGTGTTTGGGGAAGCAGCAGGTTCCCATTCATATTTTTCCCACCAGTCAGTGTAGGAACTTCATATTTCAATGCCCATTCTCTGCTGGATTGTTTTTGAGGAAAAGGTACTGCATGTGGTCTAAACTTACTAAGGCATTTGTTAGGGAGTGGGCTCTGTTTGTCACTGTTTGATGTTCACGATTGCGCTGTGCTGTGGTGGACCGGTATCAGTTTATGGTGCCTACTTAACCCTGGTGTCACAAGTTGTGGTTCTGAATCGTGGTTTAGGGGTTCCTGTCTCCCCATCAATCTTGTGGACAACAGAACAAAGTTCCTCAGAAATCATAAAGACACCTGAGAACCTGGGCTGTTGTTCCTTCGCTTGTGTTTATTGAAGACACAAGCTGCGTTTTGGCATGTTTTATAATGAGAGCAGGAGAACACGATAGCTGTGCCTATCACCACCCGAAATGCACCAGCCCAGCAGGGTGTGGCAGGAGCTGCCCCGAATGACAACAGAAAACCGCCGAGTGGACGTGTTTGTGACAGCTCCCCGTGACTCACTAATCACATAGTCTGACATACTTCTTTTATCTTCCTCATTAAAAAAAAGAAGTGGCACCTTTTCATGCTTTCAGTCCCCGGGGAGATGGCATGCCACCTTAAATGTCAGTGCTCGGAGGTGAGCGTGGTGGGCCGGTGGAGCACCGTGCTCCCAAGGCCGTTCCAGCCAAAGCCTTTACTTGTTTACTCGTAATTAAGCTACAGCTATTATGGGCTTCAGCTTCCATCAGTAAACACTGGATTTTGTTTGGCTCTGTTGGGATTTTATTTGTATTATTAAACATGTGTTCTATGTTTTCTTTTACGTATAAGCAGACTCTGCTTTTCCCCTTAAAGGGCAGAGATTTTTCTCAAAGTGCAACAACATCAGCACACAGACACCTAGCAGTAGGCGGGAAAATGCTGAGCAGTAAGCACGTTCACACAAATGAGGCAAATCCAGAAAGTCAGGGATTCTGATGCCTCGCCCCCCCCCCCCCCGTTCTCACACTAAATATTAGTGTCGTGCGCTAAGCAGCCGAGCAGAAAGGGTTACGGCGAAGAGCCGCTGTCTTAGCTGCACCCCTAGGCTGTTCTTCACAGGCAGCTGCGTTTTAATTCTCAACACTTCTTTCCGGTAGTCCTTTTTATCTCTGTAAATAAAAATGTCCACCCAGCTATGTAGTTTTCTTTTTTAAATTCTATTTCTTTAAATAGGGGAGATACAATCTTTAAAAAATTTATTTTTTAATCCTCATCCGAGGACATGTTTTCATTGATTTTAGCAAGAGAACAAGGGTGGGGGGAGAGACACCCATGTGAGAGAGAAATATCAATCACTTGCCTCCCTTACGTGCCCCAACCCGGGAGCAGAGCCTCAACCTTTTTGTATGCAGGACGACGCTTCAATCAACTCAGCCACCTGGCCAGGGTGAGGTACAATTTTTAAAGGTAGATTAGGGTCAGGCCAGGAAGGGCTCTGAATGCCAGTCGGAAAAGTCTGTACTTTGTGCTCTAGGCTGTGGAGAACTGCTAAAGGTTTTTGAGCAGAAAAAGGACAGATCTCTTCCAATGTTTTGACCACGTAGGCGAGAAATACCAAGGAGACCGGTTTGGAACGCTGGTCCACGGCAGACAAGTTGGAGCTGAATTTGCTACCACACCTGCTAACCTCTTGTCGTTCGTGTTTTGCCGGTGTTCCTGGCCCTAATCGTGAAATTATTCAAAAAACAACTTCTGATGAATAACTCCGAGCGCGGTGACTTGTCAGATCCATTCTCAGGATATTTCACTTCCCCAAGTCCTAAGGGTGACTGCAGTGCATTTAAGTCATTCCTTCCCCTTGTCCCCTGAGTCCCCTCGGACTCAAGTGATCAGACACGTGAGGTGGAGTGAACGCCTATGTACATTCTTGCCGAGAGTCCTGTTTTTCTGCAGTCAAGCTGTTCTTGGCTGGGGTCCATTTTTCCTTCTGCGGAAGAATGACGGGCAGAGATCTAGCCTTTCATTAATACCCTTCTTTCCATAAAGAAAAACACAACGTGAATGCACAAACTGCCTTGGGCTACTGACTCACATGATTACTTTCTCTGGTATTTGGTTTCCTAAATAGTTTTGGTTCCTGCAACCTCTGGAGTATGTTTGGTGTAAGAAGAGGGCTTTTAAGGGAGAGAGCGGGAGGTGACGCGTCTCCTCGGCTTTCCCTTCAGGGTCTGTAGCTCTCCAAGCATGTCAGGCAGCAGTTCGACTCCTTGAGGGTGGGCAGCCTGGAATTTCACCATTTCCTAGGCCTGTCCCCCCGCTCAAAAGGCAGTTTCTCAAATATAAGCCTTCTTTAAAACATGATACGTGTGATATCATAAAGTGATACCCTCCATACCTTCCTCCGTCGTCCAAGCGCTGTGAGCAGAGGGAGACTTCAGCGGGGTGCCCGAATTTAGTGCCCGTGGGGCTGTGGCTGCTCGAACCACGCCGCTTCCTCGTTTCAGCCCAGCATCAGCTGTCCCTGAACCCCCGGCAGGGACGTGTGTCCGTGCCCCTTGGCCCTGGTAGATCCCATCCTGAGAGGGTTGGCGCGCACTGGAGGAAAGCAAGCTTCTTTCCCTTCGTTGTTGAGGCGGTACCTGAGCCTTGGAGACTTCCTCCTGGAAGAATCAGGAGACAAGAAGTAAAGAGGATGGATTTGCATAGGGCACTAATTCCTAACCATGGGTACCTCTCAGAATTTCCTGCAGAATTTTAATAAGATATTAATGCTGGGTCCAGCTCAGAGCTACTAAAAGGCATGAACTGCAGACGGAGCACCCCCGCTGACTTAGATAAGCAGCTGGAGAAGAAGCCCCGCTGGGGGTCTTTGGGCATGAGGGTGTCAGTCCTGTTCATTTGGGATTAAATCTAACCTTCCTGTCAACTGAACAACTCATCAATAGAGCAAGTGACTTCTGGGACCCTAAAGTTAGCTCTTGGCCAGAACAGGGCCCAATTTCACCTATGTCACTTTTCAGTGACATTAAAGGTGAACATTTTGTGAGTGGCCTTCTGCAGGTTAAGGCCCCTCAGTCCCTCCTGTTGCTCCCAGGTCCCACACAGGCGTTCACCTTGCTTCCCTGTAGGTTTTGTTTGGTTTGAAGTATTTTATTTTTCTTTTGGTTCCGAGCGCACTGGACTTGCAATAAACCTTCCCTTTTCGGAGATCTGGAACAGCCCAGGAGCACGCCTTCCCGGGCACCAGCCCGTCCGATGACTGCTCACCTCCACGTGTGCCTGTTTGTTCTCCCGCAGTTTGCTCTGGAAAAGCTGACCGAACTGGAGCACTGCAAACAAGAGCTCCAGGAAGAGGCCCACACCCTTATAGATTTTTTCTGTGAAGACAAAGAAACCATGAAACTGGATGAATGCCTACAGATATTTCGAGACTTTTGTATCAAATTCAGCAAAGCAGTCAAGGTACGGCAGATGACGTCTTTGTGTTTTCTGAGTTGTTGGATTTTTAATTTCTTTTTTTCTTCCAGACCCAGCCCCTCTGCCCCTAGCAGAAAGATGATAGAGCATTTCTGGGGTTTTGGGCAAGTCAGGCTCAGGGCACCAGGGTCACCAGGCTCTGGGCTGGGATTGGGGGGAAGTGGCTCTGCCATCCCTGCCCTCCACGACTCTGAGGCTCATCCCAACCCTCACTTCAGCGCCCTAAA
The DNA here is from genome assembly GCA_004026765.1 of Micronycteris hirsuta. NCBI lineage: Eukaryota > Metazoa > Chordata > Mammalia > Chiroptera > Phyllostomidae > Micronycteris > Micronycteris hirsuta. The sequence goes on from PVJI01000192.1 coordinate 297,964, forward strand.
AGCATTTTGTTAGTCAGGTTTATTTATGATGGCAGTCCCAATATTAAAAGTCTCTGTGAAGCTCCTGAAGGTCTTTCTCACCTCATCCCCAGGAGAAAATATGCTCTTCCAAGAGACCTTTGCCAGAGTGGGAGGACCAGAAGGCCCCCTCTCATTGGTTGGAGCACCGTAGCCATCACCACGGGTTGCCACCATGGGAACCCTGTTGTGCTCGGCCACAGCAGACTTGGAAATTCTCAGATACCTGGGGCGCGTGCGCTGTTGATGGTCTGAGTACAACCATCAGTTCCGATAATCTCTGAGTTCATTGCAGAAGCCAGAAAACTCTCTGAGTTGCTTGGCTTTGCAAATAAGACTTTTGTTTCAATTAAAAGCAAAACAACTCCCCTCCCTTCATTTCCGGTGCTGAAGAGGCGCCTCATACTTGGGCATCATCTCTGCCTCTGTATTTCAGGAGCAGATTTGTCCATAGCCAAATTTCTTTGAGGGACTGGTCAAGTTTCTCTCTACCCCTAAGTGAGTAAGCCAGAGAGTCCCTCGATTTCTCGATTCTTCCTTCCTCTGTGCGGCAAAGAGATGGAGGTTCAGCCTGTGTCCACGTTTACTCTCCCCTGTCCAAGCAGTGAGCTCAGCAGGGGAAGGCGGTGGTGGGTGGGAGATGCCAAATTGGCTCCTGTCAGAATTCTATAGGCCTTGAGGCCACCTGTGTGATACTGTCAGCCCAGCTGCCCCGACAGCCAAGAGCCTCCCCGCCCCCCGGAACAGGCAGCCAGCCAGAGCCAGGGCCTCACAGAAACTTGGACAGGAGCGTCCACCGTTTGAGGATATTGATTTTCAAGTAAAAATGCTACCCAATAACAGATTTGGTTTGGGAGATCCAACCAATTTCCAGGACACAAATTTAAAGTGCATAGCCAGGCGGTAACGTGTACTTTGTTGAGTACACTTGTTCTGGTTCCATTTTATTGGTGGAGGGCTGGCTTCTTGGAACAGGGTGGAAGGTAGAAGGATTTGCCTTGCAAATCCTCTTCTCCGATTGTGGGAAGGGCATGGGGCACGAGGGACAGAGCCACCCTGGCCTTTCTGGCGGGGATTTTTGGTGGTTGTTTGTTCTTTACCAGGGAGCAGTCAGAACAGAGATTTCAAAGGCCTCTCTTAATATTTTGGGTGTACATTTATACATCCACATCCTTGTTAGGTAGAAGGCGCCGCACAGGAGTACATGTGTGTACTTGTGTGTATTGCCGTATCCTTGCAAGAACCAAATTGGGTTTCCTCGGAGTTGAGGTCACAGGCACATGTGGAGTCACAGCCCACACTGCGGGGACAGTGTCTTGACTGCAAAGCTGAGAATTGGGCCCAGGGATCCAGTGACAACCTTAGATGGACTTTTGGGTTCAGGCGTAGTGGACTCCTCTGGTCATCCCCACATAGCTCTGGGAGGACCTAGCCACCCCGCGCGCATGTGTACGCACACACGATCTCTCTGAGTGATGCCCATGACCCAGCTCTCTTCTCCGCACATGTGTGTGTCTCTCACTGAGGTCTTGGGACAGGCAGCTCTGCAGTTGCACACGGGCCCCATGTGTCTGATGCGTCTTCGGGCGTTTCTCCACCTGTCGTGCAGGACAACCACAACCGGCAGGTGCAGGAGCTGAGGCAGCTGCGGCGACTGAAGGAGCAGGAGCAGAAGCGGCGTTCGTGGGCGGCTGGGGAGCTCGTGGGGTTCGGCCGGAGCAGCAGTGAGAATGACGTAGAGCTGCTGATCCAGAAGGGTGCAGAGGACGTGCCCTCCTTCCTGCACCGCAGGCCTGTCAGCCCCTCCTACCGACCCCCCAACACCCGCCGCTCCCGCCTCTCCCTGGGCACCACCGCTGACCGGGAGCTGCTGACCTTCCTGGAGAGCTCTGTGGGCAGCCCCGAAGACCCCAACAAGTTCAATAGCTTGCCCTGGAACAGCCCCCGGCAGGCCCGGCCCACGATGGCCTGGATGGAGTCCAGGGAGCCAAGGGACCAGGACTCCAAACGCACACACAGGCCTCCGGCCGCAGAGGGCCAGGTGGGAGCCTCCGACCCCCCCTCAGCCTTGGGTGGCCAGCTCCTCGTCCCCCAGATCGAGGAGCCTGCCCCAGTTTTGCTTCGACCTCGGCGCAGCAGACTTAGCGTGCCCCAGAAGAGGAACAGCGAGCCTGTGGGCCTGACATCTCTCTGGTCCCCTCCACTCTCGCCACTGACTCTGGGAATTAAGGAGCATGAGCTGGTGACTGGGCTGGCCCAGTTCGAGGTTCAGGTTCCCAAGGACCCAGAGGAAACACCCCTGCAGAACCTGTCCGACTTCAGCCCAGTGGAGCTGGTGTGTCCAGAGGATGGGCACCTGCAGCCCCTCGGCACTGGCGCCAGTGACGGCAGCCTGACGCCTGTAGGTGCGGGGACCCAGGGCGGGCTCAGTCCAGCCCTGGAGGGTGATGGGCCTGCCCCCGATGAGTCCAGCATCAGCCCTGAGAACAAAGACGCTGGGCCTCTGTCCTGCATCTCCGATATCACCGATTGCTCGCTTGCCTTGGACTGCTCGGAGGAAACCGACTCCAGGCCCGGCGTTGGGGAGGCAGGGGAGAGGGGCGAGGAGGATGGCTCTGTGTCCTCGGGGGTAGGGGAGACTAGTGGTAGCCAAGTGTCCTCTAACCCTGTCTCCAGCACCCCCGAGGAGACCCCTGCTCCTGCCTCTGCGAAGAATGGGCCCGGCGGCAAGGGTGGTCTTTCCAGGGACAGACCCTCTAAAGGGAAGGATGGGGGGGCACTAAAGAGAAACTCCCTCAAAGAGGCGTCCCAGGGAGCCCCCAAGCCGGGGACTGCCCCGCGAGGCCAGGGGGCAGCGCCCAAGCCCGTGCGGACCCTGACGTCCTCCGAGAGTGAGAGCATGCGCAAAGTCGTGCCCATCTCCCGGGCCAGCAGGGGCGGCGGCGGCTGGAAGCAGCCCCCGCGGGAGCCGCCCGGCGGTGGCAGCACAGATGCGCCGTGGTCCCGCCAGAACTCTGTAAAGGGCGCCTCGGACACGTCGCCCAGGAGGCCCTCGAAGGGGCCTGGGGAGGTGACCGAGGAGCAGAAGCCGCCGCGAGCGAGGCTCGGCTCCGGCAGCAGCCGGCCGGGGAAGGAGCCCGCCCCGCAGCCCAGGGGCTCCCTCAAGAAGCCCAGCGCCAAGCCGCTCCGCAACGTCCCCAGACAGAAATCCGAGGAAAACAAGACCTGCCGCCCCAGCTCCCCGGGCCCCGAGAGCCCGGAAGACGAGCCCAAGCCCCCGCCGCCCGCCCCCAGCGCCCCCCGCGGCGCGCCCCCCGTGCCGAGCTTTGCGCGGAGCACGGTGGCCTCCTCCTCGCGCATAAAAGCAGACGCCCTGCCTGCGAACAAGGCCCCCGGCCTCACTCGGGCAGTCTCCCACCGGCAGCTGAGGGTGAAGAGCGGCTCGGACGACGCGGGCCCCAAGGACAGTGGCACCTTGCGGCGGGCCAGCAGCACCCGGGCCCCCAGAAGGTGTCCGGAGTCTCCTGAGGGGCCCAGTGCCAACGCCGAGCCCGCGCTGAAGGGCAGAGGGGCCGGGGAGAGGGCCTCCTTCAGACAGAAGGACTCCGGCCGGACCACGCTGGGGAAGATCCTCAATCCCTTGTGGAAGTGACGAGTGCCTGCCCCTCCCCTCCGGGGTCACCTCGAGGACTGGCTGCTGTGAAGGCCAGCACCCGATGTCTTTGTTCCGCAGCACGCGAATCACTGGTGCCACCTGCTAACGCTCCTGTCGCTGACGGCACCACCCGTCCCGTGGGCCGCTGCCTGCTGTCAGTCACGTCACGCGACACCCACGTTCTGCACACGTGCCCGAGGGCCGTGCACGCACTCCCTCTCCCCCGGACAAGGGCCCTGTGAAAGACCGGGGCGTGTAAGATGACATTCTTACGTAATGAGCAAAAAAAGGAATTTTGGCCAGTTTTTATAGATCAAAGGCTTATTTTTTAATATAAAAATTCAGTGTTTTAGTTGGTTCCTTTTGCAGAGTGAATGCCTCCTGGGGGGAAGAAAGCAGAAGAGAGACCGCTTTGTATGAAGACGTTTTTATCTTCCCGTGTTCCCCGGCCTCAGGGTTCCCCCTGCCCACCCGCCGTCCATTGCTGGCCACTGGACTTCTCCACGAGCCCTCGGTGTTCCGGGGCCGGCACCCTGTCCTGGAAGACACTCTGCCTTGCTCACCTCTCCCTGCGTGACTTTGGGTGAGGGTTTGCGTGTGAGCAGGAGGGAACGTGAGACCTGTGGACAGAGACTGGTGCTCGTTCGAGTTTGGGGGGCCCCTTGGGCAGTGGGGCGTGCCTCGGGGGCCCACATGGCTGCTGGGCCAGCCTCCCTGCAGGCCGGTGGCAGCCCCTGGGAGAATGCTGGGTCTTTCGGAGTTTAGAACACATCGGGGGCTGTTCAGCCAATCACACCTTTCCCGTTCCTTGTGTTCCTGTTCGTGTATTATCTGTTGTACAACTGATGAAAGCTGCTATGACTTGTGTTCGCTCTAGTCACGGGTGAGAATGAACCTGTCTGTCTCCCGGTCTTCTCCCTCACCTCTTGGCCTGCTCCCAGCCGTCCCTGCTTTTCGGATGTGACCTGGATTCTGGAGTCTCTCTCTCTGTCTGAACAGCGATACTTTTAAACGTTGATGTCTGTTCTTTGGTACAGTGGTTTTGAAATCTTCCGAGTAACCAAATCAAGTTTTTAAAAACAGACTAAAAAAATGAAATTACTTTTAGAAGAATTTATATCGTCAGGAAAAATGAGGCTTTGGGCAAAAGGCCTTGTTCAGAAGAAAGGGGAAAACTTGTACTTTTTCTCCCCAGGGCCCAGGTCACTCTTTCTCTCTGAGACTAGTAGGGAGATGGGGGGATGATCAAAGCTTTCTTATTTTCCACTCTTGGTCACTTGTTAGTAACCCGCATTTCAGATCCAACGGTGGTAGATGGGTTTAGGCAAATAAGATGTGTTACAGTCTCTTTCCTGTACGATGTTGCCTTCCAACCAAATTAAATGGAAACTCAACTTGGACGAGTCAGCTAAATCGAAAGGGTGAACTTTATGGTTGAAGAAGTAAGGCACCTGACCACTCCACTTCCTCTAAAAATAGCCCTGAGTGGGCGTTTCCAGGGCTCTGCAGAGATCGGTAATGGGAACCCTGAGCTGTGCTTCGCCATGCAGACAACAGCGTTCAAAACATAGGGCCTGTGGATGGCTGGGAAATGGATGAAAGAGATAAAAAGTTTGTGGATCTGTGGATAGTGATGGAGTCAGGACTCCTAGGTGAGACCCTAAGGACCAGGATTTGAGTCCCTGTTCCCCTGCTGATACTCTGTAACTTGGACAGGCCACTCCCTCTCCCTAAGCCTGTTTCCCAGGCTGCAGAATTGGGGGCATGGCCTCCAGACGAGTCTCCAGGGGTCCCAGCTCCAACAGTCCGAGCCATCGGAAGCAACCAAGCACCCCTCCCCGCCCTGCAGCAGCCCCCAGCACCTCTCCAGCAGGGGCCTCACGAAAGGCCTGCTCAGAGGAAAGCATCTCCAGAACAAGTTGTTGCTTTGAAATCTAATAACCTGGGAAGTGGTGTTTTGTTTTACTTAGCCCTGTGGACAACTTCTGTATTTGCATCTGTGCGAGCAGGTGATCATTCTATTACCTTTTATCGGTAGTAAGCTTGGAAAAATAATTTAAGTATATAATGGAGAAATGTAAATAAGTTTCTATATAAAATTGTTTAAGATGAACTGAATGTATTTAAAGGTCCATTTATATGTTCTTTTACGTAACACGTAGTTGAATAAAGTTCCTGTTTATGGGATTGTGTTTTATCCCTTTTGTGGGTGACGTCCTGGCAGGAGAGGAAGATGGCGGGTAGGAGAGGGTTGGCATCCAACAGTCTCATTCTCAAAAGGTTCAAGAGCCAAAATTAGGCCGTTGGTGTGTCTTGGTAGCACAGAACCTGCATCTAACCAAGGGCCTGGCGCCAGACCTGTGGGAACGCAGGCGGGCAGGCCCCCGACACGCAGGCCCTCGGTGGAATGCTCAACACCTCGCACACACTCACATTATTCTGCATTTGGGGCCGAGCTTTGTGTAATCTCTGCGGGGCCGGCAAGTCTGGATCTGCCGCCGTGTGTCCTCATGTGTTTTGGCTCAGGACACTGTTGAGAAATCACAGCGCACCTCGGAGCTGCCTGAGGAATGAGCCGAGAGGGAGGAAGGTGTGGCTTTGTTTCAAATGCAGGCTTGATGCTTCTTTGAAAAGAAAGGTGGGGTTGTGAGTAAGACCCACCTCATACCTTGAGGTTTCATATCAGGTTTTAGTCCTGGCCACTCTCCTGCTCTATCTGGAAATGGGTTAGACTGAGAGGAATTAGCCCTGGGTCAGGCACCAGTGGACGAAGTGCAGATGACGCCCTTGTGAGTCTCTGCTTGCCTCGTGACATTGAGAGCCTGCTTTTGCCTGCTGAGATGTTTTATGTTCAGAGCGGGTCTCAAGTAGTTCTCTTCACCTCTTATGTAATGGCTTTCACGAGGACCCTGTTCGCCAGTCCTCCACCCGAAGATACGTGTTGAGTTTAAAGGGCCCAGTGTCCTGTGCATTCCAGATTCTGAGCATTTGTGTATTATGGTGGGAGGCTCTGGAATAGTATTGGTAGAATCCTCAATTCAGCCTCCTGAGGTGTACAGGTCACCAGCTCCTGCCTCTGTGGGTGTGGAATCCCTCCCTCTCCCATCTGGCAATGATGCCATTTTGCAATTTGAGAATTTTCTCTGGAAACTTAAACTTTATTCTTAATTCTTCATGATCCCCTTGCTTCATGCTTCAGCCCTGCCAAAAAGATTTTTGTTGTTTTGGTATGTATGTGTCCCCAAACACATATAGGCATGAGATATGAGTAAGGGACACCGCGTCTGGCCTGTAAGTACTTCCTTAAACTGTCCTGAGCACAAACAGGATGGGAGACCGCCAGTGGGTCTGCGAGGTATGCTGCTCGGCTCCGGTGGGGCGACAGTGCCCAGCTGGGGCTGAGTCTGCAGCAGGTTCAACACCCAGAGCAACCTCTCGCAGTGGGGCTTTTCATCTGCAAACATCTTCCAGTAAAATGTCCCAGGGCACACTGGGTCACTTGAGTGAAGACGAAAGCGACATCCCTGCAGCTGAAGGTAATGGCTTTCCTGTCTTCCAGGCCAGAGCTCTGCAAGCAGGCACTTGGCTTCCTGGTTTGTAGGTAGGGAAATCGGACCCCACCAAGAGACAGGTCAGGACCCCAAGCAGCCCTCACAGTCTCCTCATTCATGGGCCCTCGGCCGGGGGCCCACCCAGAACCTGGCACAACCACCCGCCAGCCTGTGGGATGAAGATGGCTGAGCCTTTCAACGAGGACTCTGCTTGAAGTGTTCTCATGCGGGACCTTTGGAATCAGGGCCTGGGCTTTGCCCCAACCTCCTCGGAGACATTCAAAGGCTGTGTCATATAGAGCAGTCCCCAACTCAGCAGGCAGATGATGTTCCCCGAGTTTGCTGGAATGAGAATTGAGGAGTTAAGACTGCACGTTCCCAGAGCAATGATGCCGCGTACCAGAGGCAAGTTTCAAGAACAGCCTGCTGGGAGCCTGTCCGCCCATCCACGGGCAGACTGCAGCGCCCACATTTCCTCACATGTGACAGTACTTCTAGAGGAAAATGCCAAGGTGCCAGGAGCATGACTCTCCTGCTTTGGGACATCAAGTAGAGGCTATGGCAGTGCCACCTGAGCACCAGTAGTGTTCACTGTCCACTGCTGGGTAAACAAAGTCCTGGCCACACTTGAGGTCAGACACGGGGCTCCCATCTGCTTGGCCAAGTCCAGTGGGTATAGGCCATTTCTCTGTTAGAAACAACCTGTTGTCTGTTCCCTCCAACAGAGAGCGCCCTGGCCCGACAGAAAGGTGTTCGCCCTCTGCTTTTGACTTCCCCAGGGGGAAGGCTGGATCAACCCCACGTCCCGAGGACCAGTGAGAAGATGGCAGGGTCATTGAGCGGCTGCCTGGGTAGCTGGGGCCACGGCCTCCTGAGCCAAGGACAGCAGGGGGCTGGGTCAGTGGGCAGCTTCAGGGGCAGCTTGACATTCACTGCATGGGGTGAGCTCTGTGGGGTGCCCCCAACCTCTGACAATGTGGGAGCACCTAATAGCCCCCACTTTCCCACAATGGGGTGTGCTCCAGCGCGCAGCAGAATCCCTCATGGATTCTGCTGTGAGTGATTCCTGGCTCCATCCCAGACCTAGCCCAAGTCGGAATCTTTCTGGTAGGGCCCCAAAATTTGCATTGTAAGTAACTCCACTGTGGTTCATTTTTCACCCTGCTGTTGGTGAATGGGGGGATGGAGAGAGGCCAGAGGCTGGGGTTCTGATGTGGAGCTCATGAGCTGTTCTCAGGCCCCAGCACCTCTCCAAGCCTGGCAGGCAACACAGGTGTGTTTTCTCCTGGGCAAACGGTGCAGAGACATCCGTCTGCCCTCAGCACCCCTTAATGGAACCTGAGCAGGTGGTCTGACCTGCATCTTAAAACAGAAGCACCTGCAATCATACGCCTGGCCACTCCCATGAGCATGCAGCTCTCTATAACACAGCATCACAGCTTTCGGAACCATGGCACCTGTGGGGCAGAGGAAGTGACACTTCACGAGTCTTGCAATAGCTGCCCCAATTGTGTCTATGAAGCAACTTGCTAACAAGCGCTGAACAATGTCACAGCCATCTGAGTGTCCACCATGAGATTTTGTCAGCAAAGCCGCGCTTTGGAGCCCTGTTCCCTGGGCCCCTTGGGTTCTGGGACTTTCCATAGCCTTCCAGAGTATGACTTCAACTCAGTTCTTGGGAGCTTTGCCTGGTGGCTGCGGTTCCTTCTCCCGCTGTGCGCGGGGGCCGGGCAGGCCAGCATCTGTGCTGACCTCACCGCTTAGGAAGTGGGTGGGGCGCAGCTCTCCAGGGTGCTGACTCAGTGCAGGCTGGGAGCTGTGCGCACGCTCACTTGCAGCAGTCAGAATGCCGGCAGAAGGGACGCTGGAAGGAGCCCCCGCTCCGCCCCCCGCCTCCCCCCCACCCCCCACCCCGCTCCATCCCCGCCCCTTTTAGAGTGTGGAGGTGTTCTCGGGAAGGAGCACTGGGCCCCGGTGCTTTCCAAAGCTGTCAGCATAGATTAATTTACTTTTCACTGCTTTGGGCCATAAACTGCCAAATCAGACCTGGAAAGTGGCTGAGAGAATCTGGACAAGTCTTACCACCTTCAGGGACAACCATCTTGCCGGTTTGGGCAGGTGCAGTGGAGGGGTTTGAGCTATATTTGGATTCGAACGATGGTTCGCCTTGGAAGTCGCCTGGGCAGAAAGAACAGTGCTTCCATTCAGCTGTGGCTGAGCAGCAACGTCAGCTTCCCTGGTCAGCTGTGCTTTCCTCTTTCCCAGGACTCCAGTGGTTCCCACCAGCTGACTCACCGCCAGGGCGGAGAGGGAACAGGAGGGCTGCCTGCAGGGTAGGCTTCTTGCCTCGGATGAGAGACAGACAGCAGAACGGCCTCCCCACCCCCACAGAGCCTCCTACTCCCAAGTGTAGGTCTGACTCCCATACAACAGAAGGAAGAGTCACTAGATAGGAACCTGGACAAGACGCCCAATGCTGTCAGCTCTTTCCCAAGCCCCTGCTTTTCTCAACTGGCACTTAGTGAGTTGAACTCTGGCTCCTTATTCTCTCCCAAGAAGCTCACAGTTTTGCAGACAGTTACTCAGTACACACCCCGTGTCCCAGTGACCCAGAACTTGTCATTCCCACTTCTCATTGGAGGAATTCATCCGGGGAGAGGGAAAAGGGAAGGGTGTGAGCTGGTGTTCTCCCGTGGCTGCCTGAGCACCACTTTGGCCACATTCATGGCACGATAGCACCCAGCGTGAGCGCCAGCGGACCAGTCCACATCTGTTCCGTCCTCAGCCCTGGGACAGCTTGCAGGACGAACTTCGATGAGCTGGAGCATGCCGGAGAAGAATGACCGGGCCAGCCAGGCTCTGGGCACTGTGCATGAGGAGCAGCTTGAAGGCGAGGCCGCCAAGGTGGTTTAACTGAAAAACGACAATAAAAGCCTGGCAGAGGGATTAATCTCATTCTGTGTTGTTCCAAAGCAAGAAAGAAACAAGTCACTGGGACCGGACCTCTTCACTCTGAAGCTACTTATCCGCCTCCCTGCCTGGAGGCCTCTGAGTCCCTTCCATGTTGACGACCCTGAACCTGTGAGATGACCTCCCGGACTCTGTGTAGCCCCTGAAGGCTGCTTTCCTTGTAGGAATCACCTCTTGAGAGGCTCAGCGGCACCTTGATAAGTCACCAGACAAAGCTTCCTGACAGTCATTGTCATCATGGCACTTCCTGTTCATTGGTCTCCTTGGCGTAGGGCCACTGTCGCCATGGTAGCATTTGTCCATTCCTCCTGGATTTGTCCACAGGGCAGGGCTCTCAAGGAGCTCTCCGGGGCACAAGGACAGTCACCTAATGACAGATTCTCAGCGGGCGTTAAAGAAAAGTATGTGTGATTCCTGAGAGCGCTGAGTCTGGCACGGGTTCTCAATCGGGGCGCCCAGGCCCCAGAAGCCCCGCCCCCCTTCTGGTCCAGGCAGAGTGCCTCCTTCCCCCATCTGCTCTCCTCGGCCTGCGATGTAGGAATCGAACTCTCCCTCCCCTGAACTCTTAGAGCACATGGGGTTATAAACGCTGATCTCCACCTGCCTTACAGAGCAGCCGGTCACGTTCGCTTGACTCCTAAACTATGCTGTGACCTCGAGGTGCGTGTGTGGGGTGGGTGTCTCTTCACCCGTGGAGTCCCCCGGGACCCAGCGAGCGCTGGCACTGAGGATATGCTGAGTGCGTGTGGGCTGGCAGAATCAGATGGGTGGGGGGAAGGCTCAGGGCCCTGTGTCCCAGGGGAACTGGCGATTGAGAACCACTGCCCTTGGCCCCTCCCTCTCTGCAGGTTTCTGCCTCTGCCTGGGCGTGGCCTCGGCAGGGAGAGGGGGTGGCACTCAGGGCTCCCTGATGAAGGCAGTGAGCCTGTGCTTTACACTGAGAGAAATGGGAACCTCATGGCCACCCGGCAAACCCTCAGACCCATTGAAAGGCAGCTCCCTCTGGGGTGGCTAAAACCCCATTGCAGTGCTGTCATCACCCCCAACTGCCCACGGGCCAGGACACCCCAAGCCACCCCTCGGGCACTGAGGGCAGGGAGAAGTGGCCACTGGTGTTTCAGAAGTGAGCCCGCACCCCAGATTTGCAAAGGACCCCGACACATCCCAGGGGACTTGGGGAGATGGATGGGCTGGGTGCCTGACCTCCACTGGCAGCTAGGCTACTTCCTGCCCCGCCCTTTATTAGCTGTATGACCTTGGCAAAGTGCTTAACACCTCTGCTTGGGGGACCACAGACCTGTGTGACTTCTGAGCAGTTTTGAGGGTTAAATGACTAAATATGTTAAGATAGTGTAAATATTTGCCATTATCACTATTCTAGGTCAGAGCCCCACCTGGCAACTTCTCAGGGGGCCGAGTGAGGTGCGCGGGCTCACCAAGAAGTCTTTAGAGACCACTGCGCGTCAGGCGGGGCCGGGGGGGGGGGCAGGCTCCGCTGCAGCCTGCCGACTCCGCGCAGTGGGCCCTCACCCAGTGTCCATCCCTATCTGGCCTGTGTGACCTTGGACAGGTCACTGAACCCAGCTCTGCCTCTATTTCTGCTTCTTCTTCCAGCAGAGTAAGCAAGGCCGGGCTTCCTGGCACCTGACAGCACACCAAGAGCCAGGTTGTGTCTAATTTATTGGATCTATAAAATGCATTTGCTTCTGAGGCCTGTGATGTCACCCCCAAGGCCAAAGTCTGCAGGGGGTTCCCTCCTCCACCGACTCCTGACTTCCCTTCTGGAGAATGTTTGCCCGTGTGACGGGAAGGTGCTTGCCTCACGGCGGCAGGCTGTGGGTTCAGGGAACCCAGGCCACGGAACACACTGTGCCAGAGTTCCCCTCAAGGTCGACAGAGCCCCGCACAAGAAAGGGGAGCTGGAGGTCCTGTCTCCACAGCCCAGCGCACCCCTTCCTGACTTCCCCATGGGACCCCCTACTTCCCTGTGGTCACCTGGGGGGTGTCTTCTGCCCACATGAAGCCTACCACCTTGGCTGCAAGGAAGGCAAGACAGAAAAAGGAGGCCACCAGATGTTGAGGACAGAGTGGAGCCCTCCTTGTCCTGCCCTGGGTGACCCTGGGGCAGTCACACATCCTTTTTAAATGTCTGTTTCCTGTGCCTCCAGGGGAGGAGGGGCTTCAGGCCTCCCGCTGGCGTTCTTTGATTGTCAGTACGGCCCATGGCGAGGGTGTTGGGGCTGTCGGGGGCGGGGGGGGGCCCTCGCAGTCCACCCTTCTGCTCCCTCTTTCACATCTCACGCTGGTGGCCTCACCCATCTCCTCGGAAGGGGCCCCCAGAGCCCGCCCATCTCAGGTCCTTGGGCTTGCCCTGCAGGGGCTTTCCGGGCCCTGCTACGACGGGTGGGGGACAGCGTGGGCTTTGGAGACGCCAACTGTTCCAGACCCCACCTCTGCCACCTGGGCTCCCTTGGGAACGTCACTTCCCATCTGAGTCTGTCTCTCATCTGTAAGACGGGGGAGTCGTGCCTGCCTTTCGGGGTTGTTATCGAAATGGGAGATATATCCTGATGCCTAGAAGGTGCTCGGCAAGCGGTCAGCGGGACTGTGGCGGAGCTGTTCTGTGGGTATTTCCTGTGTGCTCCGTGACAGTCGGCTGGGCTGTTTCCGGATGTGCATGCAGTGAACAAGACGGCGGGCCGTCACACAGGCTCACGCCGGTCGTTCCGCACGACGTGATCATCACAACCAGATGAAAGAACGGTGGCCTATCAGATGGCTCCGAAGGAATTTCTAAAAGAGAAATTCTGGACTGATGTGAGCACACCAGATCGCTTCGTCTCACAGGTGGCTACAGTGTCCGGCGGCCAGTGTCTGACAGGCCCGTGAAACATCTTCAAGGCTCCAGGCTTGCCACCACCGAGGCCTCTTCAAGGACCAGGAGCTTGTCCCGGCACCTACTTGGCGTCTCAGGCCCGAGCCCTCCCAGCGGGACCCAGGGGTCTGAGCAGACAGCCTGTTGCGTGAGGCCCGCGGACATCGCGTGGCTCGGGGCGAGCTGGCTGAGTGGCCAGGTGCCGGCTGACCCTGTGGGGCCCCAGGGCAGGAATGCTGCCTGTCACCTGTCACCTGCCTGTCCCACTAGACAACCATGGGGTCAAGGGAACTGAGATTTTAAAAGGTTTTTTTTAATCAACTATGGCCTCTGTTGCTTATGGGGTTAAAATGGGGGACACATGACTCATCTCTGCTGTTGGAAGTCAGAACAGTGGAGAGCCCTGGGAGGAGGCGGGTGACCGGAGGGTTTCTGTCGTTCGCTCAGGGTACTGCTTCTGTGGGTGTGTGGAACCCTTACGGTACAGGCAGCTCTCCCTGTGGAAGTGAGCAGTCCTGCAATACTGCAAGCTGGGCCACTCCGGGGGGAGGGGCGGTGGTGGAACGAGCCCCCCGGAAGGCTGATCCTCCGAGAGGCTTCTCACACTTAGTGTTCCCTCTGTCTGTCCGGAACATTACTGCCGAGAACCCGCACCGGCCGCCCGCAGGAATGCCCCGCTCAGCGTTCTGGGCAGCAGTGCTGTGGCCCGGGGGTTCCAGCAGAACTGTCGGCATGCAGACGTTGTGCCCGCTCTGTACAGGGGCTGTGGACGTGCCACGCCAGAGCACATGCTGAACGGGCCATGGGGACGATGGGTCCTTTAAAAACCAGCTCCTGCTGCCCTCGGCGCCTCACTGACGTCACTTCCCCCAAACAGGACTCACTCCATCCCAGCCCTGTCCGGGTTCCTCACTTACCTGCCCAGGTGAGTCGATGAGGTCATCTGAGCTCTGAGGCTGTTGTCCTGGAAAGAGAAAAAACACTAAACAACAAAGATAAAGTAGTACCTGAGCCTCCTGGCTCAGCTCATATTGAGGTTTTCACCTTGAACTCTACGAAGGAAGGGCCAGTCAACGCCAGCGCGTTAGTTCAGACTGGGCGCCCTTGTGCTAACAAGCATGGCCAAGCCCTTTAAACAAACACGGAGGGGAGGTTGGGCTGAGCAGTCAGAAAATAGAACCAGATAGAGGGAGGGACACAGAATGCCAGCTTAGGGCTGGAACTGGCACCTTGCTACCCAGAAGCTGTGCAATTGGAGCAACTCACATGCCCTCTCTGGGCCTTGGGCTTCTCAGCCTTAAAGCAGGGAGTTGGGTTGGAATAGGGCCCCTGAAACAACGGAATGTGATCACCATGCCCCCATGACATGTCCTCAGCCAGGGCTTTTGTTGGTTGGTCAGTTGGTTCTGTGCTGTCTTGTTCTGTGTTGGACCACAGGGGCTGCAATAAAGCCCACCATACCCAGTTCTTGGCACACAGTTCTCATCGGTCTGCGGAAAGCCCTTTCATGCTGGGTATTATTTTACTCCCCCATCTCTAATCCCCATTTCCCTTCCCTCTCTCCTCAGTAGGCACCACCATAATGTATTTGATAACTGCTCTAGGTATGTGTGTGTCTATATAGAAATATATCCTTTTAAAATATGTAGCATTGTTTTGGAGCGCTTTTTTTTTGGAGTGTGTTTTTAATTTACATAAATGATAGCGTTCCATGAATCTCATTCTGTCTCTTCACTCTTCACTATTTTACGATCCTGTCACGTTGCTATGTGTGCATCTAGCTTGTTAATTCTTAACCCATGCACAACAATTCCTGAGTGTGTGTGTGGCCGCCACAACACATCCCCTACTGAGGGGCACCCAGGTTATTCACACACATCACCACGCAGGGCGCCGCCGTGGACACTTCCACACACATCCCCTTGAGAACCACAGGGAGTGTCTCAGGAACGGCCACCACAGACAGCCCACGTATAGTCACTGGCTGTGGGGGTGGGGACAGATGAGACAGCGACACAGCGCTGGGGAGGCCGGGCCTGGAGGAGGGCCCGTGAGTAGGAGCTGCTTGGCCGGGCTGCCCGGTGCTGGCGGTAGATAGCTTCCTCCGGGGGAAACACATCTTTCACTGATTAGCGTTGATTTCGAGACCCGCTTCTCCCCGTCCTTCAGGCCACGCAGTGGTTTCTAATGAAACGCGATTTGATTTACCGGTTGATGTCTCCTCCCTTCCTAGCCTGCAAGTCCTGCAAGGGCAGGCATGGCGTATTTCTCACTCGTGGTGGTTTATGCTGCATGCCTGAGAGAGAGCTAGGTCAGTAGACGCCCGGCAAACAGCCGTTGGGCTTGTCAGCCAGTGAGTGAGCGTGGGCTGGGAGGAAACGAGTGAAGCTCGGCAGGGCCGGGACCAGGGTGAGGGAGGAGAGGTGCGGTGGGCACACGATTCAAGGAGACCTCACCCTCAGGCGCTGCCCTGCAGGGCACACCCTGAGTTTCAGGGGCCTCCCTTGCCCTATCCTAGACCCTGCTCTGATCTCAGAAACGTTAGCCTCAGAAAAGCTTTTGACCTCAAGTTCAGCATCTAACCTGGTGCCTTCCTCTCCTTTCTTGCCTCCATCCCTTTCCCTTTCATTGAGCATGTCTGGGTGCCAGACCCCGCGTTAGGGCCTGGCCCGGAGGAACCCTCAGCGTCACTCTCCAGTAGGGGAGAAGGACATGAAGAGGTTATCATAATGCAGAGAGATGAGTTTAAAAATAAAAAAGGAAGAAGGTATCCCCCAGGGCACTGGGGGCCGAGGAGAGTGGGCGGGTAACTCTGGCAGCATGATGGAGGCTATGGTGGGGGTCGGGCGCCCGAGCAGGGGCCCCTGGGCAAAGGCCCGGGTCCGAGTGGCATGGTGTGTGTGGTCAGTGAGCATGTTTCTGAAGCATGAGGGTCAAGGCTGGGAGGAGGGTAAGTTATGTCCCGGGAGCAAGGAGGAGAAGCTGCCATGAGGAGGGGATGTGGGGGAGACCAAAGGGGTGGGAGGGGCCCTGTGGGCAGGGCAGGCAGCAGGAATAGCGCCCTGTGGAAGGTGCATCCTTGTGAACCTGTGTAAAGCCATGGCCCGGGGCACGCGGAGCCCAGCTGAGGCATCTGGAAGCCAGTGGGTGCGGTGTCACTGGGGTCATGGAAAGAGAGCCCTTGGAGCCAGGGAGGGGCCCCTCCTCTAAAACAGAGGCCCCGGGCCTCAGAAAGCAAACAACCACTGACGGAGTTGTTTCCCAGAGCAGGGAAGGCCCTGGGAAAACTGTCCGCCTTGCCTGGGAGGGGCAGGACCTGTCCCTGCCCCACTCAGACCCTGGGGAAGCCTGTCCCCCTTCTCAGGAGGGATGAAACCCACAGCCCTGGGCAGGGCACCTTCTCTCTGTCACCTCTGCTCGTGGGCCACAGCGGGGAACCTTTCCTTTCCTTTCTCCTGAAACAAAAAGCAAACACGCAGCCTTGAAGTCTGCGGGACCGTCTTGACCACGCCGCCCTGAGAAAGCGTCATGACCCGAGGGAGACGCAATTATCTTTCTGCTTACTTCAAGGTTGGCTGTTGCTCTGCTGAGGAGAAATTTCTGTCTCCTCTCCACCCATTCGCCGAACTGGACTTTCAGGCTCGGCTGCTCTCTGGGAAAGTGTTTGGGGGTTACTGGTGCCTTCAGGTCTCTACTGTCCTCCTCCCATTGCCTCCTTCCCCCACCCCCCACAGACCAGTTGGTTTGTTTGCTTTGACTTTCCTTTGTCCCCTGACCTCAGATCCCAGGCCAGGTGGCCGAGGTGGAGAGGTCTGCTGTCCCGCGCCCTCGGCCCTCCAGCCTCCAGCAGCCGCAGCAGCAGAGGGCGATGCCCGGAAGCCTGTTGTCTGCACAACCCCGTCCCGCCGGGAAGACCCAGGGCTGGATCCAGCTTCCTGGCAGAATGAGCTCCCTGTGCTTAGAAACGGTGCCCTAAGTTGGCCTCTAATGCCACTTCAGTGTCCGTGACACCCGCTCCTGCAGCCTTCCCGCACCTCCATGCCCGTCTCAAAGGAGGCCCAAGCTTCTTCACTCTCCGTGGAAACAAGACTTGGGGACAAGTTTCAGCCCAGCTTAGTTAGAGTGACATGTAGCATTGGCTCTCCTCCTAGGGAGATGTCCAAATCACCAGGGAGCTTTTTCTTAAAAAAAAATTTTTTTTTAATAATAAATTCAGCCATTTTTTTAAAGAGAGAAGTTCAGCCTGTGGCAGCTGCGCTGACCCACTCCTTTCCTCCCTCCGCCGTCTCTTCTCTCACTTCCTCCCCTACCTGGGATGTAGGGGGGCCTCAGGGAGCATCAGGAGGGGGCCAACCCTAGCGAGAGTTCCCTGGGGGCTCTGTGCAACCCACGGTTTGGGAGGTGCCGTCATTTCACATGTTGTTGGAGCCGTGTTTGCACTAGGAGAGGGCCGGGTCATTTAGGTGTGAAATGTCGGCCCGGGTCTCCCAGGAGTGAAGGCCTGGGAAAGCGGAAACAAAGGAGGTCGTTTTTTTCTTGGAGGGGCAATTCGTGTCCATGGAGCCCAGAGAGCTATTTGACCCCATTGGTCCGTGAAACTTTTGACCTCATTCCTCAGGGGTCTAAACAGTTAGAGTCTAGACCTTTTTCAGCATCTTTGACTCCAACGATTTTGCTATGGTTTGGCCAGATGTTGGTAGTTCTGCCTGTAGCCCAGGTAGAACAGGACGAGAGAAGGAGGCGGTGACAGACAGCACAGCTAGTTTGAATTCTTAAGGAGAATATGTTTATTTTTAATTATTTTCAGGAGTTTTTAAAAACATTTTACACATTTATGCTATACTAATGCATATAGTACAAAGTCAGAGTCTTCCTCAGGAACACCCACTGTTCGTAGCACTCCCTGCAATACATGGGTGTCTCAGCCCCTTTCCGCACGTATGCACAGACTGAACAGGTGTGCATTCTCTACAGGGTCCCGCTCCGAGGACCATCCAGCACCACCTCTGCTCCCTGCACACCGCCTCTCACACGTTCCGGGAGAACATGCAGCTGGCCCCCAGCTCTCCGGCCGGTGAGTCACTCAGGAGCTCTTCCTGCCTTGCAGTGGGTGAGGTCACCTCTCTGGTGCCAGGGCAGGAGCCAAGGGAGTGATTCATGGAGCACTCCTTGCTGTTTGCCCAGTGTGCAGCTCACCTGGCCCACTTCACTGAAGGGTCTGCTAAGGATAAGCCATGTTATTCACCTGGGTGTCTCTGGTTTGAGGTTTCTCCTTAAATGCTTGGTCTCTGGCTGTGGAGAGGGTTCTGGACTTGTACTGTAGTCCCACTTCACGGCCCCGCTCAGGCACAGGGGAGTGGTGGGGATGAGACAACAAAGTCCCAAGGAGCTGATGAGCTGGTGGATGTGTGGGTGGAGGAGAGACCGGACATAATCATGGAAATAGAGAAGGCATTTTAGACACTCGTCACCGTCATACAGAAAATACAAGAGGGCAAGCTGACGGTGCCTCAAGGGTGGCTGGGAATCAGCAGACTTGGGGCAGCTCTGGTCCAGCCAGGAAGCCACTGTGTGACCCGGAACAAGGCATGGACTTCACTGGACTCCACTGGACAGGAAAGATCCCAGAGACAGGTCCCAGTCACCTGTCTCTTTCTTGCCATGGAAAGAGCACACAGAAGTTTCGAGCATAGGGTTCTGTGACCAGTCCCCGAGTCCTCTTTCTTTGGCTGTAGGCTAGGGGGAAGATCTGTGTACAAATCCTTCATCAAATAATGGCCAGGTTTCTAGAAAACACAGGACAGCAGGAGGAGGAACCAGCCTTGGAACCAATACATTCTGTACAAGTTCAAAGTGTCTCTGTGCCCTCTGGGCCTTTGCTGAGAGCCCAGGAGGGAGGAAGGGCAGCTGGGTTCACAGAGCCATAAACCGCAGGCAGGGCAGAGCTGAGATGCTGGGGAGGGAGGTGGTAGAAGGCGGCTCTGAAACCGAGGTGGCAGAAGGCCCGCTGGCCCCTGGGAACCAGAGCCCTCGGCGGACCACAGATCCCACCCTCTGGCTGAAGAGGCTCTCGGTGCCCTTGCCGTACCCCAGCCCCACCAAGCAAATCCCCCTTGGCGTGGCTCCACTGCAAACAGGGCGAGCCCGTCTGGTTGCTGAGTGCTCTCAGGGCCAGCCCGAAAGGGGACCTGGGTTCAGGCACCACCAAGAAAATCCTGCTTTGCAGAGAGGACCAGTTCAGCCCTTGGGAACCAGGAGTGGGAGGGAGGAGTGGAGAGATCTCTACCTTCCCTTCCCTCAAAGCACAGTGACTCATACAATTTTTTTTAAGTTCCAGGTTCATGTGTCACTTGAAAAGTGGGCCCTCTGCCTGGGGGTCTGGGATGCTGGGCTCTTTGGATCCCAACAGGAGTGGGATTTCGAGCTTCCATCCGTGCCCAGGTTTTCCCATCTCAGCCAGACAGGAAGGATGGACACCTGAGAAGGCAGCTCGGTGGTGCTTTTACTTTATGGGAATAAAGGAGGGCTCCGTGGAAAGCTCCTCTCCGGTCTGATTCATGCTCATTCATAGTCCAGCAGGCTTATGAACTGTCAATAACATATTTGTGCTGGAGAGCAAGCCGGTCAAACAGACTCGTATGTCACCGCTTCTGTGACACACAGCGGTTCACCCAGAGAGGCTTCTAACTCTCCACGGTGAGCCGGGTGGCCAGCACCAGAGGCAGCCTGGGGTGCATTGAAACAAACAAAGGGGTTTAAAGTGTC
The DNA here is from genome assembly GCA_004026765.1 of Micronycteris hirsuta. Lineage (NCBI taxonomy): Eukaryota > Metazoa > Chordata > Mammalia > Chiroptera > Phyllostomidae > Micronycteris > Micronycteris hirsuta. Next base: position 317,798 of record PVJI01000192.1, read on the forward strand.
AACCTGCACCACCTTCAGGCTCTGAACCAGGGACTTGTCATTGGAGGAACATTCTAGATCACAGGTGTCTACCTACAAAGAGCAGGGCACTTGCCCAGCTGCCGTGGGTGAAGCTTCCTGTGTGGTGCTTTTCCAGGGAGTGGCAGGAGGGGAAAGGGGGAATGGGAAAGCAGTGAGCTCCAAGCCTCTGAAATGTTCCTGCCGGGCCAGGAATCTTGGGAATCTGTCTGACCCCCCACAATGGCAAGCTCCAAATGCTTGACCAAACCTTCCCAACCTTCAGGTGGGTAAGCTGGACGGCGTCGCTTTGCCTCTGCTTTTCTGCCAGAGCCATTCTCATCCAACGGCAAATTCGATGGGGCTGAGGGTAGGGAGCGGCACCAACAGGTGCCTTTGCACTCTTGGAGCTTGGCGGAGGTCTCCAGAGATGGCCAGAGGGCTAGGCCTCTTCACACTGCCCCCCATTTCTGCTGCCCATGCAAACTCTTCCTAGTTACTGTGGGAAGGTGCACGGTGGGTGCTGTTCAGGGCTATGGTCCCAGAGACATATCTCAACTGTAGACTCGCCCTATGACCAGAGGTGGGAGGGGCCTCAAAGAGGTGGGTGGTGGGCCCCAGGACGTCTAACACTTCCACTCTGCCTGGGGCTAAGTCACACATTATGAGAAGCAGGAAAATTCATCCTTCCTGATTCTACCCTAAACCTCTGCCCCTGCTCCCCAGTCTTGCATTTGTGCTACTGGTAGCTACTTTGTCAAAACACTTTCCGAAAGCCAGGGAGGGAGAGATGCCTGTGGGAGAGTGAGTGATTGGGGCAAGGAGAACCCTCCTTTCCATCAGCAACTATGCCCCACCTCCACCCACCCTGCCTCCAGGCAAAGCAATGTGCCCTCGGTCTGGGACTGGCCCCTCTGCTTCCCTGGCTGCTTAGAGATCCCTGTTACCCTTTAGGACCCATTCAAGGGTCATTGGTTCTTTTGTGCTGCCCCTCCCGGCAGCAGAACACACCTGCATGCTCGCTGTTACCCAGAGATTAGACAATTCCTTTGTGGGTCCCTTTCGTACCCTGGAGGTGTCCTGCGCTTCTTCATGTCCCTGGCACTTAAGTCAGCGGGCGCCCAACGTGTGAGGAAATTCGCTCACCTGTGATATCAAGGGTCATGGGGAAGGAGCGCTGGCTCAGAGGCAGGGGATCCTGCAGTGTCACTTTCTGGTGGCATAACCCTGGGAGAGTCACTGAACCTTCCAGAGCCTCGCCTGTTGTGTGAAGAGACGCCCATCTCAGGGTTATGATTAATGTTACGTGAACTAGCGTTAAGTACAAGAGTAAATCACTGTGATTGAGTGCTGACCACGTGACCCGAAGAATCAGATATCTAAATAAGAGAATAAACATCAAGACACACATTTATCGTCCATGGGAAGGGCCCTGGCAGGTACCTGCTTGGCCATGGTCACTTCCTGAGCAAAGGCCTGGGGTCTGGAGGCCAGAGCTGACCTGTGGGCAACAATGGCTGGTGAGGGCTGGTGGTGGCGTGTTTCGGGGGTAATGCCAAACCCCCAGGACACTGCCTTTTTCTTTTCCCAATGGCCTAAGGAAGTATTTTCTTGGAATTATAGAAAAGACTAGAGATGTCTCCATTTTACAACTCAAAGAAATGAAATAACATTAAAGAAACATTTCCTGGAACTTCTAGCAAGGACTAGAGATGTGTTCATTTTGCAGCTACAAGAGATTAAGAGACATGCTTGGGAAATTCTGACCTGAGGTCCTGACCCATCTAGCGATGCCCTTAACTTTCGCTAGTGGGAAGTGTGTTCCAAGCTCCCTAAAAACTTCCATGTCAGTCAAGCATTGATGCCGCCACAAGGAGAGTGAGAAAAATATGTTTTCGTTGAGGGTACTGAGGCCTTTACTCTGACTTTTAAAGGCTCACAGGGATTTCTTAATGGGCCTTGGACTTGGTCTTTTTTTTCAGGGTGACCCCCTTCCAGCTGTGTCCAGTGGAGAGCTCAGCATCGTGTTTCTGAAAAGGTTACACCCAGCTGTCTCAGCTGAATCCCTCCCAGGAAGGAAGGATATGAAGTGCGGAGTTGGGACCCTGAGGGCGCTGGAGCGTGTTCCTGGGTGACTTATGGATCTTGAGATTTAAATGCATTTGTAGAAGCTCAATATGATCTGTTCACCACGCTTCTGTTTTGAAGAGCCAGGCCTTTCCTGTGGTCCCCCAGAGATGGTAGGGTTGGGGACATGTCAGGACCACCTGGAGAGCTTTTTAAAATGCCTTTTTTAAAAAAATGCCTTTGCCCCCTCCACCGCCCATCCTAACTCTCTGGGCTGGAGGGGAGTGGCTGCGACATTCTCAGGCCTTACTTTCCAACCATCTAATGACTTGCTCCCCTACCCAACCCCCCTGACCCTCCGCCAGAGCCCACCCATCGTTTTTGTTGCTTATTTTCCAGAATAGGCTCTAGAGTTTGCCAGACCTGGGCTTTCATTCAGATTCATCACTTGTTTGCTGCTCATTGTCCTCACTTCCTAACCTTGGCAGGCTGGTCGGAGGGTCAGGAGAGATAATAACATATGGGTCTGGTCTGGAACAACTGCAGTGAAAGCCCCCAGGCCAGGAGGACAGAGAAGGACTGGGAGGGAGCCCCCTGAGTCTCCAAGGAGCTACCTGGAAAGGGGAGGAGACTGGGTAATGGGAAGTGAATCCAGTGTGAGAGCTGGCTGTCCCTTGGAGCCTAGGGGAGCCTGCTGAGAAACCTCAAAGCTAGAGGGGCCCTGAGGAAGCTTCAGGGTGACCCTGAATTGAAGAGATTCCTGGGTTGTGTGACTTTTGGTGCTCAAAACAGGACAGTCCCTGGCAAACTGGACGTGTTGCTCACAGTAGCAGCTCTCGTCTTGCTGGGGGTGCTGGGGCCTTGGCCTGACAAGGGTCAGCCTCTGGCGGAGGATACAGAAACACGGTTCCCTGGGGCATGGAAAACAGCAAAATGTACCCACCTCTCAGCGGGGCGGGGCGGGGTAGGGGGGGTGGCCGGAAGGAGCGGTTTGTCAGGCAGCTTCCACTCCGTGGCTCTTCTTTCTTTCCCCTCTTTTTCATTCAAATTGTCGCCTCTGAGAGGCACCTTTTGGCAGCTGTTCCCGGTGAAGTCAAAGAACAGAACTGCTTTGACCCACCACGGTGGGGGTGGGGCAGGGGATTAGGGGGCCCCACCTGGCTCCCTCTGGGGGTGGCACACACAGTGGGGGACAGGCAGCTCTCCTCCTGAGCAGAATTCCAAGGAAGCCCTCTTTGTCCCGAGCTTTTCCTGCCGTGAACACAAGTTGTCTACAGCCAGATGTTTGGCCTTGGACCTGGGGTTGAACAAGCCCGAGGCCAGGGACTGAGGCTGCTGCCCTCCACGTCCACCCTCTCCCTTGCCTCCTCAAGTCCTGATGAATAATCCTCTCTCCCTGGCTCCACACCCTGCTTTCTTCTCTTTCTTTTTCCCCTTCTTGCATCCCTCCATCACTGTATGCTGATGGGTGAAGGAAGGTCTTGGCAGGCTCTTTGCCCCAGACTTTCTCCCTGCCTCAGAAAAAATTTTTTTCAATTACAGTTGACATACAATATTACATTAGTATCAGGTATATACCTGAGTGATTAAACATTCATATGCATTACGATTTGATCACCGTAAATCTAATAACCAACTGTCACTGTCCATAGTTACGATGTTACTGACTGTATTCCCTAGGAGAGGTTCTGGAATGTTTAAGGGAAAGGCAACCTTTTACGCGTTCACTTGTACCCCTTCTCACGGGGCTGTGAGTCTTCCTTGTGCCCCGCTGCCTCCTGGGAGCAGCACGTACAAACAAAGGAAAACCGCTTCTCACAAGGGCGGTGTGGGATGGCGAGGGAGGCAGGAGGAGAGGAGATGGTCATTATGTGTTTCTCAGTGTCTTCTGCAGAGTCGTGGATTGGGTCAGGCCCTGTGGTCACGTGGAACACAGTCTGAGGTCCAGGTCTCCTCAAGAGACAGGAGCTTCAAGGAGGGCCAGCCTGGCCCCCGGCCCCCGAGATGTCCTGTTAACACTGAGAGTGCGATCTGGGATCTGAGAAGCGAGAAAGTGGGACAGAGGCGTAAATTTAGATGGACTTTCTCTATCACTCCATCTAGCCTGCATCTGTCTGTCCCGCCTCAGGAAAAGCTACTTTCTACTCTAGAATCCTAGGGAGGGCAGAAGGGAAAAGAGCTAATTTCACTGCACATCTATAAGCGCTTTGCATAAATTATCTCACTGATTTATAAAACTCTAGTTTGATGATAGTGTCCTTCCTGGACAGCATGAAGTTCGATAATTCATCTGAACTTACCCCCGGGAGTTAGAAGCAGGAACTAACTGGCCTTCTGTTTCTTAAGCCTGTGACCCTTTGCATGGTATCACACTACATTAGTTACTCGTATAAAGAAGAACAAAGCGAGTAGAAGGATCTTTTAAAATCAGAACCACATTTGTAAGTATTACGCTTTGCCCTGGGCCCTGGGCTCATAGTCGGCATGTGCAATTTTGGAGTCGTTCCCCTTGGACATTTTGAATCCCAGCTATGCCTCACTTAGCTAAATTTATATTCCAGGATTGAGTCTATTGACTTAAACTCTTCAAACCTGCTTATAACATCATCAGCCTGCATTTTACCTTGGGCTAATAAATCCCGTGTTCACCGCCGCTTCTATAAGCAGTGCTGTCTTTTGTTTGCCCTACTACGGCTTTCTCTAAGTTTCAGGGAAATACGTGTTCATTCCAGTATTCCAAAATGTTCTCCTCTAAGATGTCCTTGAGCTTTTAAATGCCCAGCATACTCGCTCTTAGACTTTCATCTTCCAAACCAGAGGTGCCCTCCTTGTCTGGCCCAGAGGATGCTCTGGGCTCATCTAAATGCCTCCCTTCCAGTGTCCTTCAAAGTAACCTTTTGTGTCAGCGATATCTAAGAAGATGCTCGCGCCAACTTTGGTGACTCGTTGAGGGCCAGCTGGGCAGGCAGTCTGAATAAAAAGCTTTTTATTCCCGCTCTATTCCTTGAGATAAGCAGAATCCAGATTTCCAACAGGCTGCTCTTCCCCGAGGAAGCTTTGATCCCGTCCGCAGAGTGTGCGGGCAGGAGACCGTGCGGAGACATTCAGGCTGGGTGGTGCTCGGCTAGGGCTGCTAGCTGCTCAGTAGCTCCCACACCCGTCCCACCGACCATGTCAAATTCACGTCCCAGACACGGACACATCTGCACATGTCCCCGAGCTTCGGTTGCCCTTGAATTCTGGAAAGTGTGAATGCCCAGGGGCTGCTGATTATCAAGAGAGAATTGATCTTTCTTTCCTCAAGGTGGGGGGCAGTGCTCTAAGTACTGCCTCCTGCCAGCGCCCAGCGCTGGGAGGAGAAACAGGCCAGTGCTGAGTGGTCCTGTTTCTCCTCCGAGCTGGGGTTTGGGCTGCCCCTCATTGAGCCTTGGGAGCTGCAAACTGCTCCCTTCGGGGCTGCAGCCTGGTAAGTGGCAAGGGGTGGGAGGTGGGGGCAGAGTCTCCAGTGACACTGACTTTGGGGAAGGTTCAAAGGCAGGGGCTGGTTTTCGCTGGGAGTGTGTCTCCCAAGCTGTGCCGCCCACTCCTTTCCAGAATGAATGAGCCCAGATTCAGCGTGGGAAAACCCGGTGTTGTGGGTTGAATTGTGCCCCCCTACTCCCCGCAATGGGTATGTAAGAGGTTCCACCCTCAGTACATCAGAATGTGGCCTCATATGGAAATTGGGTTGTCACAGATAAGCAGATAAAATGAGGCTATCCTAGAGTAGGGTGGGCCCCTACTCCAACCTGCTGGGTGTCCTTATAGAAAGGGGACATTTGGACACACACACACATGGAGGACGCCATGGGAAGATGAAGGCAGAGATGGGAGCGATGCTTCTGAGAACCAAGGACACCAAGGACAACAGACACCAGCTGCCAGGGGTGAGGCCTGCACCTCGTCTTCATCCTGGCCCTCGGAAGGAGCAGACCCCTGACGCTTTCGTCTCCGACTTCCGGCCTCTAGAACAGCAAGATGACAGACTTCTGTTGTTTAAGCCACACCCCGTGTGTGGCCCTTGGTTCCTGCCACCCCAGCAAAAGAATACACCTTGGTTAGACCATTTTCTTGACTTCAGATCTTATCAGAGCCTTTAATATAAATTAAACTTCCAAATTAAATAAGTTAAATTTCACCTTAGGACACATTCTGGCCCCCCCTCCCGCCCCCACCCCTACTAGGTGTCTGGGAGGGACAGCGTTTATAGAAACATAGTCTGGGAAACAAGTGTTTACTCCTTGCTGTGAGTCTCGTCTCAATCAATCAAACGTACTTATCAGAAAGAGAAGAGACTGTTTCAAAACCACTGTCTGAGACTTATGTCCAGGGTCTTGGCACCCAAGTTACTAAACTTGTCTGTGGCCCCATTTCTGCTTATGCGCTGCCAGACTAGGTGGGCTGCTTGGAGCCCGGCCTAGGATATGATGTGCTCCAGGGGCTCTGCAGGTTTCGGGGGGACTCGCTCCTCTAGGGCTGTTTTCAGGCACCGTAAATGGCGCTGGGCTGTGGGGTGGGGCGGAGCTGGGATCTCACGTCGCTTCTGCTGTGGAGCCAAGAGCACAGGCAGCGGGGCTGGTAAGGCCGCAGAGGCAGCCCTTGCTGTCTGGCGGAACTCCAATAATAGCAGCGTGAACCAGACCCCTTTGGGGAGGCCTCAAGGACAGCCTGAGGCCAGCGTTTCCAGAAGCCGGAGTCCTGTCGTCCTGTCTCCTCGATGGAGGTCCGCCCCTGTCTGGCCCCTCTGCTTCCCAGCTGCCCTAACTGCTCCCCTTTCACTGAGGGCTCTCCAATATCTGCACTGCCCACAGCTTCCAGACAGAAGCCTTGGCAGTGGGAGCTATAGGAAGGGGCCAGGGTAGGCGGCATGTAAAAGGGTGGCTGAGAACAACATGCACACACAGTTCGGGAGTGTCACTTCCTAATTCCTAGCGCAGGACGGATCTGGCAGATAAGTGGGAGGAGCAGGAGATGTGAGGGCAAAGGGGTGAGGGACTCTAATTGTTGTGCTGCAAATACCCCGCCTCCAAAAGCACCCAACTGCACTTGGGGCCCCTGAGTTCACCTGATAGTGGTTATGAAACCGATTTTTAAGAGCTCACACCCAGTGGAGGAGGAGAGAGGGTGGGTGGCAGGGTTTGGCAGCAACTGTGCCCACGAGATAAGTGCAGAACTCAGGTTAATAACCGCCCCCCTCCCCCTACACACACACCTAAGAAAAGCCCCTGAGAAGTGTCAGGGGCAACAGTGTCTGGCTGGGGCATGGCAAGGAGCCTGAGGGAGATCAGGCTGGGAAGGCAGGCGAAGGGCCTTTGAAGTTCCTATTTGGGTCATATTTCTCAGAGATATAGGGAAGGGATGTTCTTTGCATAAATGAGTGACATGACAGAGCAAGGTTTCCGATGGCTGGAAGTGAGGACCCAGAAAGCGATGAAGGCAGAAAACTCCTTTGTTGGTCGAGTTGACTGGACACCGTTGAGAAAAGACTACCTGAGCTTGGGGCTGTCTCAATAGAAACTCCCCAATTGGAAAGCAAAGAGAAAACAGACTGAAAAAAAAAAAAACACAGCGAGTATCCAGTGACTGTGGGCCAACTGTAAAAGTTGTAGCGTGGGTAATGGGACTACCAGGAAGAGAAAGACAGAAAGAAACAGAAGAAATATCCAAAACAGTAACGATGGAGAATTTCCCCAAATTAATTTCAGACAGCAAACCACGGATCCAGGAAGCTCAGAAAACACCAAACAGGATAAAGGACCCAAAACACCACACCTACACATATAGTTTTCAAACTACAGAAAATCAAAGATAAAATCCTAAAAGAAGCCAGAGGGGAAAACACCTTACTTATAGAAGAACACAGGTAAAAATTATATCTGACTGACTTTTCCTCAGAAACCATGCAGGCAAAAAGGGAGTGAAGGGTTGAGAGAAATAAACCACCAACCTAGATTTCTGTATTCCATGCAATTATCTCCCAAAGGTGCAGGAGAAATAGACTTTCTCAGATGAGCTAAAATGTGTTGCCATTAAACCTGTCTTGCAAGAAATGTTAAAAGAAGCTCTTGAGAGAACTTCTTGAATCTACATAACGAAAGAAAGAGCATCAGAGAATAAGCAAAGAGGAAGATTAGATCGTATCATAGTTTTAATTTGTATTCCTTTGAATATGTTTAAAGTGAAACTTTTCTTTTTCCAAGTTAGAAAAACAAAAGATTTTAAAAGTTAAGCAAGATTAACTGTGGTTTCTGAGCTCTTAGCTTCCCTTTGTCCTTCACTGGAGCTTAATCAGAGCTCTGAGTCTGCAGCGTGCAGAAGGGACTGGGCGAAGCGAGCTCCTTCCTCCCTTCCTCCTTTTCTTATGAAAGCTTTGACCATCTCTCACTTGCTTCCCAAGGAGCCAAGTGAGCCACCTAAGAGGCAGGATGTGAAAGACAAAACACAAAGGCTCTATGTGTGCAGGATCTTTCCCCCACTTTATTTCATTTAAGCTGCAAGTCAGGCCCTTGAGGGTGTGGGATAAACATTACCCTTGTGCTGCAGATGGGCGCATTACCCACAAGTGTCAGAATCTGGATTTGAACCCAGGTGTCCTGACTTCTTGCGGCCCCTTCCACCCAGGAGCGTTACAACGGCAGTGGGAGTAATTCATCTCAGTTCCTGAAAACAGTGAGTTGCTAGGACATTGTCCAGGAAAGGGGGTTATTTGCATGCAAACAAATGGGAACTGAACCCCTGAGAGAGGCCACTGCAGGCCAGGCCTCCTTCCCTGCGCAGCTTTGAATTGCAGGAGTCTGCTGCTTGCATCCGGTTCTCCTGGGCGGAAGGTGGTGATCGGGGTGGGGACGTGCCCAGGTCTGGCAGGCTGCAGCTGGCCGTGCCCCGTGTTCGTGAGACCACTTTCCTCCCTTTCACGCCTGTTCCTTTGGGAGTCCTGACGGTGGAAGCGAGCGCATTCTGGAAGGTGCATTAACTTGGAGTTGTCCGGAGGAGCTAAGAGGATTCTGGGGAGTGGGCTTTGTTAGAATCAGTCCTGTCCACCAGACAGACAACCAGGTTATTGGCTCTTTCCACGTGGCCATGGTGCTCTGTGTGGCTCGAACTCCAGTGGGCCAGCACCCATGAATACTCACACTCTTGCCTGCCTTCCCATAACCGACTTTGGAAGATTTTTTCATTTTAATTGCTCACTTGGGAACTGAGGTCTGATGAAGTATCAGGAGCATCCCTCAACCACAGGCCCTCCCCTGGAGATAGCGCTGCCCTGCTTCTCCCTATACTTATGCAGGAAGGGGCTTGTCAAGAGCCAGCACCTAGACTCCTTTATCTTCATCAGCATGTCAGCCTGAGAGCGCATGTAAAAATAGTGGGGTGCACGGGCTCTGAGCTGCCTGGGTTTGAAACCCAGCTGTGGCACTGGCAGTGACCTTAGCTAGTTCGTTATCCTCTCTGTGCCACGTTCCCTCAGCTGTGCTGGTATGGAAGAGCTGAGTCGGTGTGTAGGAAGGCTTTATATTGTGCTCCATAAAATGTAGCTACAATATTCCTGTTCTGCTTCTCTCGTCTCTCACCTGAATCCATCCATCCACCGTTCCTGAAGTGCCAGCCACTGTGCTAGGAGGGGGATGTAAACCCAGGGCAACCGAGCCCTGGTCCTAGAGTCTTTCGGTCTAGTGAAGATTGGGGTTGTTTCAGTTAGCTACTGCTACGTAACAAAATACCCCCAAACTGAGTACCTGAAAACAACAAGCACCTCTTTACTTACAGTGCTGTCGCTCGAGCAGGGCTCAGTGTAGACAGCTCGTCTCTGCTCCACATAGTCTTGGCCGGATGGCTCCACTGGAGCTGGAGGCTCTGAGATAGTGTCGCTCACATGTCTGGCACCTCAGCTGGGGCAGCTGGAACAGCCCGGGGCTGGCTGAGCCGAGCCCTCTCTCCTCCAGCACTGCTCTCCTCACATGGCCTCTCTCTAGCAGGACAGCGGGTTTGTTTACATGGCAGCATGCTTCCAAGAAGGCAAAAAACAAGAAAACAAAACAAACAAAAAAACAGAAGCAGGAAGACTCTTCAGGCCCAGGCCCAGAAATCATATTGTGTGACCACATGCTGTTGTCAAAGGACTTAAGCGGAGGTAACACAGTCTCTGTGTCCCCACGGCAGGGAGTGTGCACAGGGAGGGAGGAGCTGGGGACGATCATCTTTGCAGGCAGTCTACCATGGGAAGGGGGACAGACAGAGGGAGCAGCCGGGGAGCAGGCAGCCAGTCTGGCTTCTTCTTCCTTTCCCCCCAGAAGCTACAGCAGTGTCAAAGACACTCAAGAAATCCTCATTTCTCTGCTGGTTTAAGAGCGTTCTCTTCATTCTGAAATTTGTTATCTTTTAAAAGCTTTGTTCATCTTACTGAAAAAGCACTAAGATAATGCTAACAAAAAATAAAATTTTAATCACTCATCCCTTCGTAGCTCATAACATTTTGCATATCACTTTCTATTTGCATACATTCTACCTTTCTCGTGATAAAAATTACATAACATCATAGGGATGAGAAAAAGAGAAATCTTTTATATAGTCTGTTCACATATATAATTCTGTAGCAGCTGTTTTTCCTTATCACCATATCCAACATTTTTTCCATGTTCCTACATGGTCTTCATAATTACTCCCCCTTTTTTTTTAATATAGCTACTACAACATTCCATTGTGAAGCTCTGTCCCAGCCCATTAAATCTTTCCTTTCACGGTCATCTAGGCTGTTTCTGTTGTGAAATATTTTTCCATATTTTGACATATCCTTCCTCAGTTTTATTAATTAGCTGAATGATACTTCATCGTGTTTATCTATCACATGCCATGAGCACACGGTCCCCTCCTGTCGGCCGTCTTGGCTGTGAGTAGAGACACGGCCAGACTGACGCTGGCCACAGAGACATGGGCCGGGAGGACAGGCTGGGGCTGTGCGTTAGAGGCAGGGCAGCAGCATGTGGTAGGGCGAGGGGACCAGGGCTTCAGGGCTTCAAGAGCTTCAGTCACAGCCGTCTGATCTGCCCTGTGGAACTTTCATCTCTGCTCTTGTTCATTCATCAGTCACGCACTCCCAGGCTTTTGTCCCAGGATGTCTCAAAAGGTCTCTTGGCCCCTCTCAGCTTCCTGTTGTTATTTTTTACATGCTATGCTAACCAAACCTGTAGTACCATAGTTCTTTTTTTTTTTTTCTGTTGAATGATTTTATTAAGATAAATTCCAAGGGATGAATGACTAGGTCAAAGGCCATGGATCACAAAATTGCTTTTTCTAAAATTAGCACTGCATCCCTGTTGGAGGTCAGGGTTGAAATTCAGCCCAGCTCTTCCCTTCTGCAGCCATCACAGAGGTACCCAGGGTCAAAGCGAAGTGAAATCCCTTTGTGACTTCTGACCGGGGCAAGAACCATAAAAGGCACTTCAGTGCACCTTCCCACCTTTGCAGGAAGATGACGTCTTCTCCTCTGAGACAGAAGTACAATGTTCGATCCATGCCCAACTGAAAGGGTGATGAAGTTCAGTTTGTGCGAGGACATTACAAAGGGCAGTAATTGGCAAAGTAGTCCAGGCTGAAATATGTCATCTACATTGAATGAGTGCCACGGGAGAAAGTTAATGGCACAACCCTTCTTGTGGGCACTCACCCCAGCAAGGCGGTTGTCACTCGACTAAGCTGGACAAAGACTGCAAAAAGATCCTTGAACGTAAAGCCAAATCTCGCCCAGTAGGAAAGGGCAAGGGCAAACACGAGGAAGAACAATTGAGAAGATGCAGGAATAAAATCATCTTACGTACAACTGTCATTACAAACTTAGAATGAAAAAAATAGCCCAAATGCGAGTGGGAATCTCTGACAGCATTTCTTTCTTTCTTTTTTTCCTTCTTTCTTTTCTTTCTTTCTTCCTCTCTCTCTCTCTCCCCCTCCCTCCCTTCTTTCCTTCCTTTACATTTGTTTGGATAACCTTGGTTAATAATATCATAAAAGTCTCAGGTGTACATCCTCATAACGCACCGTCGATATACTCCATTGCGTGTCCAGCACCCCAGGTCTAGCCTCCTTCCATCACCATATATTTGACCCTCTTTACCCTCCTCACCCTGCCTCCACCCCTTCCCCTTGGATAGCCATGAACCTATTATCTGTATCTATGAGTTTGTTTCATTTTTTGTTTGTTTGTTCATTTGTTGCATTTTGTTTTATATCCCACATGAGTGAAATCACACAGTTCCGGTCCTTTCTGCCTGACTTACTTCCCTTAGCATGACGCTGCAGGCCCATCCGTGCTTGCACGGGCGTTTCCATGCTTCTCCTCTGGGCGCTCACCGCAGTCTTTGATGTGCCGCCATCTGCCTCTCCCGCCATGTCCTGGTCCCTCAGAAAAGAGACGCATCTTGGCCTTCTTCATATCGTCAGTCCTAGCACAGAGCCAAGGCTTACAGAGTAGAAGTAAAAGAAATACTAACTTAATACAGTAAATTAATGAATGATTACCTGCAATGATAATTACTTTCTCAGACTCAGATTTCATTTCCCTAAGCTTTGGTTATACGCCCTGGGCCTCAGTTTATTCATCTATAAAACGAGGATAATAACACCCACCTTGTGGCAGCTTAGTGTAGGGATTGGAGATGATGTTTCTGAAGACTCTAACTTAGTGCCTGATGCAACGGAAAGCAGTTATTTTTATTGTGATATCTGTGGCCATTCACTGGATTTCCCATTGTGAGAACTGTTCATATGTTTTCTCCATCTGTGTAAGGGTCTAGCTGCTTTTCTAGTAAATTTAGATGAATTCTTTATGTATTTTAGCTTTAGTCTTTTGTCATATAAGTTCTAAATATTTTAGCTTGTCAGTTTTATTTTGAAGCTTTAACAATGTTATATGCCTAAATCTGTAGATTTTTTTCCTACAAATTTCTGTAATTTCTTTAAGAACATTAGTATAGTCTCATAAATGGGATGTATTTTTTATTTTCTACTGGTTTTTCGACAATTTCATTGTTTTTAAAATGCAATTCTTGAATCCATTTATATATATATATATATATATATATATATATATATATATATATATATATATAGTGTAAGATGTGCCACTAACTCAGTATTCTCCCCCGCCCCCAGCTGGTACACTACTTACTAATTTCCTGGGGCCGTCGTAACAATGCGCCATAAACTGGGTGATGGGGAACAACAGAAACTTAGTCTCTCACAGTTCTGGAGTCCAGAAGTCCAAAATCAAGGTGTTGGCAGGGCCGTCTCCCTCTGAAGGCACCAGGGGAATATCCTGTCCCTTGTCTCTTCCAGTTCCTGGTGGCTCCGGCTGCTCCTTGGCTTGTGGCTGTGTCACTCCACTCTCTGCTCCTGGTCACATGGCGTCCTCTTCTTTTCTCCGTGTCTCTCAGAACTGTGTGTATGATGGCATTTAGGGCCATTTTAGACAATCCAGGGCAATGCCATCTCAAGCCTTAATTTAATCACATTTGCAAAAACTCTTTTACCAAATAATGTAACATTTGCAAGTTCCAGGAATAAGGACTTGATATCTTTGGGTAGCCACTAAGAAAAATACTGCAGCCCTGGCTGGCGTAGCTCAGTGGATTGAGCGCGGGCTGGAACCAAAGGGTTGCCGGTTCGATTCCCAGTCAGAGCACATGCCTGGGTTGCAGGCCAGGTCCCCAGTGGGGGCCACATGACAGGAAACCATACATTGATGTTTCTGTCCCTCTCCTTCTCCCTCCCTTCCCTTCTGTCTAAAAATAAATAAAATCTTTAAAAAAGAAAAAGAAAAGAAAAATACTACAAATACTTGGAAAAAAACCCAATTCATTCCTTATTCTTCAGGAAAAAGAAGAGAATGTGTCCAAATAAATAACTCGAATATAAGGGACTAAAGTTAAAGGAAAGTTGAAGGTCAGCTCTGGTGGAGGGTGGGGAGCAACCAGCCTCTGAATTCTGATTTACATCACCAGTGCCACCCGTGGGGAAGTTGTTCCATTTTAAGTTCTATCCCATTGATATTATCAACAGAGACTCATGCTCTTGGGATCTGGAGTAGAAGAATCTTTTGGCCTCTGGAGGTAGAGATGACTCCTTAGCTACCCAATACCTTAGTAGCAGAGTCCCCAGCTAAGCATCTGTCTCCCTGACACCTTGTGGCCATGAGACAAAGTTCTGGTCAAAGATCTGCAAGTAAAAATTCCCTGGGTGGCATTTCTAGGAAAGATCCCTCAAAGGGAGGAGACAGCTGCTCAGTGCTCCATTGTCTTTTTCCCTTTTTATTCTTCCTGCCTGGAAAGCAGATGTGATGGCTGGAGCTGGAGCAGCCATATTGAGGCGTGATGTGATCACAAGGCTAGAAGTTAGGCACTTGAAATGGTGGAACAGAAGGGTAGAAAGAGCTAGGTTCCTGTTGCACTAGTGTACTGTGGGAGGCTTCCTACCTCTGTACTTATTTTATAAGCACATTTCATAAGAGGTTTGTGAAAGGAATACCCTCTAACTTAGTTGAGCCACTATAGTTGGTTCTTGTTATTAGCAATTAATCTCAGATTCTAACAGGTACTACTTCAAAACGTTATTCCCCATTCTTTACTGACTTTTGGCATGAGCTGACTTACCTATAGCTTTCAGCTCACACGTCCCTTCTTCAGAGCAACCTTCTCTGACCAACCCCATATCTAAAGTTGCCAGCCCCACCTTGTCCCTCTCTGTCATGTTGCCCTGGTTGATGCTCCTTATTGTGACGTCCACACCAGCAGTTACCTTATTGCTTTTCTTCTTGACTTGCTTTGTTATCTGTCTTCCTGGCCAGAGAATGTAAGTTGCATGACAGCAGGGACTGCACCTGTCCTGCTCTCTGCCGTCGCTAGAATTCTTAGCATGTGGTGGGTGCTCAATAAGTGTGTGGGGAATAGATGAGTCTCTGTGGGAACGAAGATGACACACCGAGAGTAGGTGATGCTGTTGAAAATCTTCCTCAGGAAAAATCCAAGAAGCTCAAGGGGAAAACCTGTCAGTGCCCGTGGTTAAGAGTCCAGGGTCCTGAGTGGGAGGGAGATGTTGTCTTTCCCCAATCCTTCTCCTTCAGAGTATAAAACGCACCTACTTGGGGCCCCCCGCCTGAGCAGAGTGTGAGTTCACACTCATTGCCTGAACCCCCTATTGCATGGCCTCTACTGCTGGCCTGTGCTGTGTGGCCTCAAATTCTTAAAACTTCCGAGGCAGGCTCTCACCTGGTCGCACGGGAAATACCCCTGTGTCCCCAGGAAGTTGATTGTTAATTGACTGAGCCCCCAACATCCCCACGGTCTCATTTCCTTTCTTCCTGAGAAGATCTCTGACAGAAATAGTTCTGGCTTCTCGCTGCTGCTTCATTACACCCCACTTGGTCTCAGCTGCCCAGCCCACATCTCTCTCCCCCATGGAAACTTCCCTGATTGCTTTGGGTCCTTCCTGTGCATATTTCCACAACTCTCACTTTGATGTGTCACTCATGTATCTACTCACTTGTTCATTCACCTAAATAGTCTTATGTGGGGCCTCCTCTGAGCGGAGCACAATGCCAGTTCCCGAGTTAACAATGAGAACAAAAATAGACAGTCCCAATTGATCACATACTCATTATTGAACTCGTTTCCAGTTTTCCATGCCTTGGTGATCACCAAACAGAAGTTTAAAAAGCCCCCAAAGTGAGGCGGCATACTCAAAGCAGATGCAAAGCTGCTTTCAGCCACCTCAGTGAGCCAAGCACTCACCTCATCTCTTCCCACCATGGTGTGAGCTGCAAAACAGGGGTCCCCATGGGGCACAGCTGTTTAACCCTTTGAAGGCAGCAGACCTGTGGTAGACATCTGTGGCCTGCTGCCTTGTGGGTGCCCCCAGAGGCTGAAGCTAAGAGTGGGATGGCCAGAAGGTTGTTGAAGGGCAGCCTTGCTTTCTGATAAGGAGCTGCTGGGCTCAAGTGCAGGAGAGGAGGGACTCTGTTACCCCACAGAAAGGCAGAACTGAAGTTTGGATGACCAGGAGACAGGAGGGGCGGAAGTTTTGATTCTTTCAGTGAAAGCCTGTGAGCTCACAGCAGGGTGGTCCGAAGTCCAGCCAAAGAGCCACAGAAGGGTCTCAATGGCACCCTCAGAGGGACAAAGGGGCACAGGGGCTGCCCTTCTCTTGTAGGTGGATGGGGGCTGGGTCAGCATGGATCCTGCCTTTCCTTGCTCAGCAAGTTCAAATATGCTCTAACCACAGTTGGTCAATCGATGAACCTGTTCCAAGGCCTCAGATTCAAATGCAGCCACATGGCTATTGTGAGATTGTTTCTTAATCTAGAATCCAAACAACCACAAGCTCTTATGACCAGACTCTTTTCTGCATTTGATGCGAGTGACCAGGAAGCAGCTTCTACATTATAGATAGGGCCAGCCAGTCCCCACAGTGCTCACAAGCACCACACCGTGTCATGGATAAGTCACATTCAAATTGATGTCCCCAGGGGTACTGCTGGATTCCGAGGGGTGACTGAATCAGCATGGGTGAGCCATGTTGAGTAGTATTTTATTTTTTTAAACTATATTTTATTGATTATGCTGTTACAGTTGTCCCATTTCCCCCCCTTCTTGCCCCCCATCCCCTTAACCCCCCTTTCTCCACCCTTTAGTTTTGTCCATAGGTCATACACATAAGTCCTTCTGCTTCTGCACTTTCTATACTATTCTTAACTTCCCCCTGTCTGTTGTTTACCTCCCATTTATACTACTTGTTCTGTGCCCCATTCCCACCCTCTCCCCCTACCACTCCCCTGTTGATATTCCTCCATACCTTATATAACTCCCTTCAACATTTCATACAATAAAGGCTGGGTGGTGATGAACTTCTTGAACTTGACCTTATCTGAGAAGCACTTTATCTGCACTTCTATTCTAAATGAAAACTTTGCTGGATAGAGTATTCTTGGATGTAGGTCCTTGCCTTTCATGACTTGGAATACTTCTCTCCAGCCCCTTCTTGCCTGTAAGGTCTCTTTTGAGAAATCAGCTGACAATCTTATGGGAATTCCTTTGTAGGTAACTGTCTCCTTTTCTCTGGCTGCTTCTAGGATCCTTTCCTTATTTTTGATCTTGGGTAATGTAATTATTATGTGTCTTGGTGTGTTCCTCTTTGGGTCCAACCTCTTTGGGACTCTCTGAGCTTCCTGGACTTCCCGAAAGTCTATTTCCTTCCCCAGCTTCGGGAAATTCTCCAGCATTATGTGTTCAAATAAGTTTTCAATTCCTTGGATTTCTTCTTCTCCTTCTGGCAGCCCTATGATCCGTATGTTGGGCCGTTTACAGATGTCCTGGAGGTTTCTGAGCCCCTCCTCCGTTTTTTGAATTCTTGTTTCTTCATTCTTTTCTGGTTGGCTGTTTTTTTCTTTCTGCTGGTCCACTCTGTTGATTTGAGTCCCAGTTTCCTTCTTATCCCTATTGGTTCCCTGCAGATCTCTCCTCATTTGTTCAAGCAATTTCGATAATTTTTC